>JAJOOH010003927.1:0-87818 GCA_029582605.1 Solanum gracilifrons | reverse complement strand
CATAAAAAGTTAAGAACAATAGCTAAACTATCTTTTATTAATCACGAATACAAATAAATAATAAAGGAGAAGAAAGAATAAACCACAATTCTCCGGCCTCCACGGCGGCTCTTCCAAAGTTCCTAAGCTAGAAGAAAATTTATATTGTCTTGTATCTTGGTTCTTGGCCTCCTCTCCAAAAGAATAACTTTTCATGCCCTATTTATAGATATAGAAACCCTAAATAAAATAATTGAGTCCATCTTAAATTAGGAAATCAAAACCAAAAGGAATTGAATTCCTTTTTATTTTCGGTGAAGCTGTCCGCATCAATTTTTTTTTGCTCTTTGTAGCCTTCCATTGTGAGACGTGTACAGTAGAGGTAAATTGAAAATTTCCAATTGCAGCCGCTTTCCTTATATACATAAATATATTATTTTATTCAATTTAATCCATTAAGCTGCTTGCTTGATTTCCTTCTTCAACCTTCCATCTTTAATTTGTTTTAGCTCCAAACATCTCCAATTTTCCATCAATTTAATCCTACAAATAAAGTACACAATTTAGCACAATCCATAAAATTTATGCTCAAAAAGGACAAATATAAATAATAAATGTGAGGAAATAATGATTAAAAATATGTATTTTTAGCCTCACATCATGCTTCTTGGGAGGCAACCCAAGGCTTTATTACTTTTTATTTTTATTTTAGAAATAATCGTATGTTAATTTTGTAGGTTGAAGTGTGGAAAGTGTTTAAAAAGTGCAGGTTGGCGAGCCAAAAGTCCAGTCGGTGCATCACCGAAGAGGTTGGCGCACCCGACTTGAACTGCCGTTTGACTCAAGACATTTTCAAATTGGAGTCTGTAAAACTCGACGAGCCCAGGAGAAAATTGACGAATCGCCGACCAGGTTGGCGATCACGACTTTGTCCGCCGTTTGGACCCCCACATTAACTGGAGGTCCTGTAAAACTCGGCGAGGTAAGTGCCTACTCGGTGTGTCACCGAGTGGGTCGACGAGAAATACTAATGTCGCCGAATGGGTGAGAACTGGACGGTTTTTAAAGGCAAAAGGTTTAAACTTTCTAACTCTTTCACTTTCCCTCACTTTTGAACTTCCCAAACTCACACCACACTGTAGTTTCCATCTTTTCATGTTTTTTTATTGCATTTTAGTCGTCGGATTTGTGTTTGGAGTTGAAATCTTTGCCGCCTAGCTTTTCAAATCTTGATTATTTGGCATCAAAGGTTGGTTTTCCGAACCCCGAATTCAATTTTTAGCAATTTATACTCATTTGCAAGTGATTTTTATCTTAGTGATGTGTGTTGGGCCTCTCTGATCATAATTGTATTTGTGTGTGCCTAGCTTAACTTGAATATCGTGCCTTAAATTCCTATAATGTTGATTTCCCGAGATTTTGTGCTTTAAAATTGTTTAAAATATTGGGGTTGTGCTTGCATGTTGTTGGGTCAAGTCAGGTGAAGTCTAAGTAACCCGCATTTGTGCTAAATGACGTATTTTGCCCAATGATAAAGCGGTTGACGTCATTCTTCAGGGGAAAAGTAATCAAATTGCCAAATTTGGCCAAACCGGGAGAAGTCTAAGTATCCTGGGGGCATGGGTGTAATGTGTCTTAGTTTAATTGTAATAGTGCATGTTTTGATTTTGTTTTTGGGGTCTGCGGGGTTGAATTTTGGAAGTTGGGTTGAAAGTAAGCACGTTGGGTCGTTTGGCGAGCTGGGTCGAGCTCGCCGAACCACTCGGCAGTTCGCCGAAGTTCCCCTTATCGCCTTTAATTTCATGCTTTATCTTGAAAAAGGGTCTATAACTTTTGGTGAGAAGCCTGAGTTCACCGAGTGCATTCGACGACTCACCGAAGGTCTTCCTTGATTTCCCTTTGTTTGCTCCCCTATCCTTTAATGCACTGTAACTTTCAACGGGCATGCCATGCTAGCCGTATGCCGTTGGCAATTCGCCGAAAGGCCTTTCCCATCGCCGATAGGCCATTTGTTTGAGAACTTTTTGAGCCACTTCTTTCGGCGAGCTCGATCTAGCTCGCCAACGTGATTTGGCGACTCGCCGACCGGATCGGCGAGTCTGTGTGCAACTGTTTCTTCTATGATTCTGCTTGAATTCTTTCTAACCCTTTTTGATGTTTTTGTAGACATGGCTAGACCAAAGGTTCCATGTAGGGACATGTCACCCCGTAGAGGGCAAAAAATGATAACTATCAATGAGGATGTATCTGCATCCAGGGGAAAGCCACCAAACTGCCCACAACTAGTGGGAAAGGAAAGGGCAAAGGATAGGCACCTGCGTCACCGAAGGCCAGCCTTGACTGTGATAGTATCTACGCCACTCACCTCACTACTTCTGGGAGTGAGGGTGAGCACCAGGAGAATCAGGCTGCAGCTTCGGAGCTTGAGGTTGATGAACTATTATCAGCACAGAGGGCTGAGCTGCGATCCAAAATAATGAACGATCCGTCTAGGATCAGGACTTCTCAGGCCACCACTACTCCTCCTCCAGCTCCAGCACATGCCGTGGTCCTAGCACCACTAGTACAGGGTCCTCCTCCCAAGTCTATGAACAGACTAAAGACCAAGGTGCTGAGGACCATTATCAAGGAGAAATGTTTGTCCACTGATAGAGTTATTGACAGGTACCCAGAAATAATGAGTTGTCTAAAGTCACACAACTTCCAACTCTTCACCAAGCCCCGTGGCCCTTACATTCCTAATTGGGTCCGGGAGTTCTATGCTTCATCTGGAGCCTTGGTACCACAGAGAAAGAAGCAGGCAGCTCAATTCAAACCGGTTGACTACGTAGTTGTCCAGGGAAAGAAGGCCAAGTGTGATAGTGAGGCTATTAATGATGTCCTGGGGTGTCCTGATAATATCATTGACGAGTGCTAGCATCTGATCAGGACAAATACACTAGAAAATATGAAGAAGTGGTTGGGCTAATATCATATGGCACTCCCAAGTGGCTGGAGATTGGAGCACAGATTGAAAAGAAGGATCTAAACATAGCTGCAAGGTTCTGGTTTGGCTTCATCAGCCGCACTATCATGCCACCCCAGAACGAGTCGATTCTCCGCCTAGCGAAGACAGTTAGGTTCCATTATTGATGAGACAAGGATAAATTTGGGGATAACTATGGCACAAGAGATGGTCATTAGGGCCAAGCAACGACATACCTCTCTTCCATTTTCGGTATTGATCACCGAGTTGTGCAGACGGACTCGAGTTCCTAGAGATGCAAAGAAGGATGTGTAAGTGATTCCCACATCTTTTACCGATATTCAGAGAATCGGGGTGGAGTATTTGAATGATGAGGTGGAGAAGAAGAAGAAGGAAGCACCGGTGGACTCTTCCCCGATTTTGGACACAGAGTCATTACCTGCAGAGGCACCTTTGCCTACTCCGGCCTCTGGGCCTTCAAGTACTTCCAGTGATGTTTCTTCTGACACCCCTAGTTCCTCTGCTGCTTCATTGTCTCCTAAAGCTGTTGTTGTTACTGTTTCCCAGCCCCCGCTCACTCAGGCTGCATTACTCTGGATAGGGCAGCTAGCCCATTCTGCCGATCGTCGTGCTGCCAGACTTGAGGTCTCTATTTCGGGCATGATTCAGGCAGCCTTTGTTGATGCTGTGACACCATTGAGTGCTACCATTTATTCCCATGCGGCTAGGATAGCGGTGTGTGAGCGTGGCCATAGGGCCACTGAGAAAGTGACGACTCTAAAGGCCGCTATTGCTGCACTAAGGAGAGATGTGGACCATCTGAAGTCCATCGACATGTCCATGATCTTTGGGATGGTGGAGATCCCAGACATGCCAGTTGAGCTAGATATGCCTCCAACTACCACCAGAGATGATGTTAGAGTTGAGGAGGCAGCTGATCTTGAGTCCAAGGCTGAGACGAATGAGGAGATGCTTGGGGTTGCTAATGAGGCTTCTTACGGAGACTGAAAAGGCCATATTAGATGCGGCTGTGTAGGCTTATTTGGCAGATACACCCTTAGAGGATCCTAGTTGAGCTGGTGGTACTGTTGATGTGACTCTGGGCACTGATGCCTAAGTTCAGAGCACTACACCGGGCATTGATGCCTAGATAGACGGAGCGACTGTATAGACAAGATTTCTTTTTACCTCCCTCTCTGTCTTATTTATTTGACTTTTGGATATTTTATTGCTTGCATTTGAGGACAAATAGCTTTTGTTTGTGGTGGGGTGAGACCCACCTTTTGTGACTATTGTTCTGTTTATATATTTGGGTTTGTGAGCTATAAATTGTGTTGATACTATTTTTGTGGATGATCGAGCTTGTGGCCCCTTGTTTTAATTATAAATGATTTTTGACCCTTCCAAAAAAAAATTTGCTACCTCTTGATTATGTTTGAATGTGACTGTTTTCTCGCAAATTTGAGTATCGGTCTTGATCAATAATGACTTGAATAGTGCTCATAATTGAACAAAAATGAATGTGCGGCTACGATGAGGCCAAATGAAGTTGCATAGGCAATATGTGAACTTTTTGCATCTCGTTGTGACTAGCCGATTATTAAATTGAGTCTCTTGTGATGAACATTGCTCACTAGCAGAGTGTGGAGTCTTGTTTGACATTGGTATCAATGCCTTGTGTGATGAGCTTACCGTTAACCATGTGTGATGACACCTAGAATTTTCCCCGTTGGTCCGGTTGACTAACTGATGCAAGCTCTTGAGATGATCTTAGGCAACTTTGACGAGTGTAAAACCATTTGACCTTATACCCCTTTTGTGGCCAACCTTGTGAGTGTGTGATCCTTTCTTGAACACCCTTTGAGCCTTATCATTTTCTTGGAAAAAACTTGATGCAAATTGTAACCTTTTTTTATCTATTACCCATAATCCTCTTGACTTGTGGTTTGTATGAATAGCCAACTTAGGCCAAAAGCCTAAGTTGGAGGTGTGGTGAAAAGAGAAGGTAAATCAAGAAAGGCAAAGAAGTCCTTGATCCATGGTTTTGAGAAAGATGGAACCCCTCCATACAAAAAAAAAAGAAGAAAAGAATGAAAAAGTTGTGGAATAAAGTTGTGAAAATGCAAAAAGAAATAGGGTGTCCAACAATCCATGGAAAGTGAATAATGGGGTGACTTTTGAGCATGGATGAGAAAGAGAAAGAGAAGGGAAGAAAGTGTTTTTCACGCCACATTTCATAAGGATTACATCCATTGAGCCTAAATGACCATACCTTTACACTCAGCCCTGTTACAAACCTCAAAACACCCTTTTTGATCTTGAGTGAGCTAAAACAGTTGTTGGTTGGAAAATAAGGGCAAACCTATGGGTGAAATCATGCATTGTGTTCATCTTTGTGAGTGTGAGTGTTGATTGTGATTCTGGAGCTATAACTTGCTGAACCATTGTGTGTGAATATGGAATCATTCTTTGTGTGAGGGCATTTGAGTACCTTTGTTGAGCTTGAACTTGCATTTGAAGCAAGTATTGTGAACTTGAGAATCTTTGATAATGGTGAGTCACAACTTGAATCTTTGAGTGCACAATTGATCCTTGCATGAGTAAGTTGTGTCTTGTTGTGTGCATTCATGATTGAGTCTTGTGTAGCACTGTTTGAGACATCCCTTTTGAACTGCTGAACTTGAGTTTTACTTGAGGACAAACAAAAGTTTAAGTTGGGGTGTTGATGAGTCCACTAACTGGACTCATTTTGGGATTTATTTGGATAGATTTAGTGTTCTCAAATGCTTATTTTGTGCCAATAACCGATGTAAAATCCTTGTTTTTCAGGTAATTGGATTGAGGAACAAAGCATGAACACTAATGGGAAAAAAAGGAACAAGGCATCTGAAAGAACAAAGAAAAGAAGGCATGTTGATCACCTAATCCATTAGACGAGTCGTCGAGTGGCTATTACCTCGCCTAAAGTTCCAGTGTTCTAAGCCCTGAAGGAGAAAATCAAGTCGGCGAAAGAAAGGAGCAGTCAGCGAGTCGCCAAACTGTTCCGCGATGCAGTGTTGGATCGCCCAAAGTTACAGAACTTGAGGATACTGAAGGCCAAATCATAAAGGCGATGAAACTGACCAAAGGGTGGATTGCCGATCCCGACTTACTGTGCCGAATGGCCCTTCGCAACATATTTTTGGCAACTATAAATACAATTTCAAACATTATGTTTAGTATCAATTTTTATTCTTAACATTCATAAGAGTAATTTTTGAGTTTGAACAGAGAGTATTGAGATAATATTTTCCTTAGTTTTGAAGAATTGAAGTTTTTCATTTTTGAGAAATTAGAAGTGGGTCTTTGAGATTCTTCAACTTGGACCTTTGTAAAGACGAAATTAATCGTACCCAGTTAATAGAAACACAATTTGGTAATGATTTCTATCTTTTTATGATGTCTAGCTAAAACCCCAATTCTTGGGGTATGATTATGTGATTATGGGTTGATTTAGCTTGTGGGTAATACTGTTTAAAAATGATTTCAATCAGTAATTGTGGTTCAATATAAAGGGTTGTAGTTGCAAATGCAACTCTACCTTCATGTTTTTGGCTTGCTCGAGAGAGATGTTTTAAAACCAAGATTACTCAATTGATGGTATGTGGGTATTGGGTTGTCATGGGTTCAGCTCGAGAGAGTGAATCCTAAACCCTTTTCCACACATTCAGCTCGAGAGAGTTAATGGACCTAAGCGTAGGCTGTTCTTAATTGCTGCTTGTTGGTGTTCGAGAGAAACCAACTTGATTCAGAGTAAATTATTTGAGAGAAAGTTTATCCCCACTAAAGTCTAGCTTAGTCACTGATTTACAACTATTCACTATCAATTGCAACTACCCATTTGTCTACATTAGCCTATAATCCAATCACATCCCAAGTACCCGTTTCTTTGGTTGTTAATTTGTGTTATTTGTTGTTGTTGTAGTTGATAATTACAACTGAAACCCCCATGTGATTTGACACTTGTGTCACCCCTTAATTTGAATTATGTTTTTATTCGTAAATATCTATTCCTATGATTGACTTGAACATATTCGAACTTTGCTCTTGATTCTCGAACACGTACCACTCCCTGTGGGATTCGACCCCCACTCATTTAGTTGGGTTATATGCTGAATAACGATCGTTGACTCTTAGAACTGGATTAAGTGTCTTTGATAGCATTATTCAATCAGGGACTAAGCTTCCCTTTCTTACCAAACCTCATAAAACCCTTTTTGGGTGAAATTTTCAAGTACACCCTATCATCTACTCCAAAATCTAATTCCCTTCTCGTAACATCAATGTAGGATTTCTGACGACTCTGCGCTGTTTTCAACCTCTCTTGAATAACTTTCACTTTTTCCGTAGCTTGATGAACTAAGTATGGTCCTATCAACCTAGATTCACCAACCTCAAACCATCATATTGGAGATCTGCATCTTCTCCCATAAAGAGCTTCATACAGAGTCATCTGGATACTAGAGTAGTAACTATTGTTACAAGCAAACTCAATGAGAGGTAGCTGATCATCCCAATTAACTTTGAAATCAATCGCATAGGTCCTCAACATATCTTCTAAGGTCTGAATAGTGTGTTCCGCTTGACCATCTGTCTGAGGATGAAAAACAGTACTTAAGTTCACCTTTGAACCCAAGCCTTTCTGAAAAGATTTCCAGAACTATGCAGTAAATTGTGCACCTCTATCTGATATAATCAAAATTGGCACCCCATGAAGTCTAACTACCTCTTAAAGATACAACTTGGCATAATCCTCTGCTGAATGGGTAGTCTTTACCGGCAAAAAGTGGGTTGATTTTGTCATTCTATCATCAATCACCCAAATAGAATCATGTTGCCTGCGAGACCGTGGCAACCCAGTAATGAAGTCCATATTGATCATCTCCCACTTCCATTCTGGAATCTCTATATTCTGAGCCATACCACCAGGCCTTTGATGCTCTACCTTAACTTGTTGGCAATTCAGACACTTAGCCACAAACTCTGCAATGCCCTTCTTCATACTACTCCACCAATAAGCTTCTCTCAAGTTACAATACATCTTTGTGGAACCCAGATGAATGGAATATCTGGAGCTATTAGCTTCCTCCATGATCCTCTCTTGGGGTTCATCCACCCTTGGCACATACATCCTACCTTGATACCTCAATACACCATCTCTCCCTTGTTCAAAAGCCATTACTTTTTACTTATGAACATTTGCCTTCAAGTCAAGTAAAATAGGGTCTTGGTCTTATTTCTCCTTAAATTTAGACACTAATGATGATTCAGCCTCATTCATCACCACTAATCCTCTTTTTGTGGAATCCATTAGGCTAACTCTTAATCGTGCAAGTCTGTGCACATCTTTCGCTAACTCTCTCTTTTCTTCCTCAACATGAGCGTGACTGACCATGACATCCTACTCAATGCATCAACAACAACGTTAGCCTTACGTGGGTGATAGAGGATACTCATGCCATAGTTCTTGAGTAAATCTAATCTCTTCATCTGTCTGAGATTAAGCTCTTTCTGACTAAACACATACTGAATACTCTTGTGATTGGTGAACATATCCACATGAACACCATAAAGATAATGACGCCATATTTTCAAAGAAAATACTATGGTTGTCACGCCCCGAGCTACCCCCAAGACGCGGACACGGGACATAGGATCACAAGTGACCCCAAGCTAACCCTGCTGGCATAATCATGAACATACTAAAGATAAACTGAAAAATAAAATTGATACGGAAGCTAATAATAAGTAAATCTGAAATGATGGGGAATACCTATATACTAAAACTGATATCAAATCTGAGAGTTTAATACAAAAGAAACATCAAACTCAAATACTAAGTTGAATCTAATTATGTCTGAAAATAGCCTCTAACTGACTAGAAGTGCTGGAACATGACCTAGCTAAGTCTTGCAAAACTTAAACTAAAACAATGAAAACAAGAAGATAAACATGACTATTGTCCTCGAAGAATGAGGACTCACCACTGATTCTCCTGCACTGGAGATCAGGAATAGATCTAAGCGTGATCTGGATGCTGAGAATTTGAACCTATATCACAAGAAGATGTAGCGCAAAGTATGCGTCAGTACTTGAAAGGTACAGAGCATGCATGATAGAGTAAAGCTGAAATAAATATATAACTGAACAAACAATAAAGCAAAAGCATAAGCTAAACATGATATAGATATTGAATACTGAGCTAACTGAATAAAATGACCAAATTTAGACATGCTGATGTTGAATACTGATTATACTGAAATGTGGTCAATGCAATGGAGTCTGACTAAACAGTGGGAGCTACTAATAACTGATAATAAAATCACATGAGCTAAATGTGGAGTCCGATGTATAAACCCCATCGAGAGGAATCAATACACCCTGCCAAAGGTGTAGAGGCATGCTAGCGTGATCACTAAAATGATGCCCACAAGGGGACTTACAACCTACGTGGCTCATAGTTCTGGGACTATATGGATGACTGACCCTAGTCCAACTTGGTATTATGCTACTCCCAATAGATTAAATGATTAACACATTATAACAGAATTTCTGTAATATACTGGATAGCTAAAAATTGACATGCGAACTGAGAATGCTCATTAATATACTGAAAGTAATGCATTCGAAAACTGAGGCATGTATATCTGAAATATTGAAATATCTGACCTAGCATGTGTAATTCAAGAACTAAAGAACTACCAATCTAGGGTTCTGAAATTCATGCAAGAAACGAAGTAATAACATGATAATCTGATTTGGAACATATAAATAACTAATTCATGATAATTTGTTGATGTTCTAGAAACGCTAGGTTTAGTTAATAATAGGGAATCAAGAATCTGATTGAATTCTACTGACCTAATGGGCGAAAGGAACCCACTAGTGAAATCCCATATACCTGGTGACGAATTCCACGGAGAAATCCTTCAATTTCAGGGCTGGAACTCGAGGAAACTTGTCGCGTTCTTGAACTACGGTTGCTTGACCTTTTCTCCTCTTTCGCTTCTAATTTTCTAAGTTTTGATTAAAGATCTGACTTATGTAAGTTCTAGTTATATTTATGGGCTAAAACTGACCAAAACCATGTAGTTTAGGGTTAAAACGACGTAGTTTAGGGGTCCAACTTAATAGGAAAGGACCAAAAGACCCCTGACTTAAGCTGCTGGCGGGGCTGAATGATGAGTCCACAAATTGGACTTATTTAGCGCTTTATTTTAATAGAAATAGTGTCCTCAAATGCTTATTTAGTCTAAATATCTGATGAAAACACTTAAGTTTCAGGTATTTGAAGTTTTAATGGAAACATGGACACTTAGGCGCAAAAAGGAACAAAAAGGTTGAAAAGAACGAAAAAGCTGAAGCCTGAGCATCGCCAATCATGCTTGGCGATTCGCCGAAGGGACACACTCCGTCCTTTGTTCCAGTACGCGAAGCCCTGAAGGAGAAGAATAAAAAAAACGATGAAATGAGCAGTCGGCGAAGCAGAAGTATACCGCCCAATGATCCAGAACGCACAGATGCTGAAGGCAAAGCACAAATGGTTGTGAACTAGAAGAAGGGTGAATCGCCGAGTCATTCGGCGTTCGCGACTAACCTCGCTGTGCGATCCGCCAACACTATTTTCTGAAGTCTATAAATACTAAACTCTTTACTAGTTTTTAGAAAAAAAGAGCAGAGTGGAATAATTATTAAAATTTTCATATAGAATAGTACTTTTTGATATTTTTGCTCTGAGTTTGAGAGGGTTTTGAAACTTGAAGAAGAAGAGGGTTTCATCTCCAAGGATTTGGACTTGGGTCTCTTAGATTCTTCATTCTTGTCATGTAACAAAACTTAAATCTTCATACCCATTTGAATGCAAGCTCATTTAGGTATAAATTTCTATCTCTTAATGTGTGGCTAAAAAACCCCAATTCTTGGCATGTGATTTAGCAAATATGGGTTAAGATTGTTGTTGGGTCTTGTTTGTTGATAGATTAGATGTATTTTAATGGTGATTTCACCTGGTGGTTGTGGTTTAATTGGATTTGTAGTTGCAAATACAAAGCCATCTATGTGTTTTTCGGCTTGCTCGATAGAGAGGTCGCGAAACCAAGACCGCTAGACTAATGGCCTAAGGAGTGAGTCGACATGAGGTTCAACCCGAGAGGGTGAGCCCTAGTCCCATATCCTAACACTCAGCTCGAGAGAGTGAGTGGGTTAAGGCGTAGGCTGGTCTTCATTCGGCAAGTGGGTGTCCGAGAGGAACCCATTTGAAACGGAGTAAGTTGCTCGAAAGAGAATTTATTCCCACATATAGCTTAGCCTAGTCATTATTACTCTACAAATTTTCTATCGAAAGCATGTGCCCAATAATTTGGATTAACCCGTATTCTGGTCACATCCTAAGAATCCCCCTCTCATTGTTAGATTTTCTTTGTTATTTCTACTGTTTTTGCTATACTTGTGACAAAACTCACATTGTTAATTGATACTTTTTGGTCCTCTTTAATTTATAATGTTTTTAATCGTTAAATGTATTTAGCTACGACTAGTTAAAACTGAATTTTATTTTTCTACTATTGCACGATCATAGACAATTGCATCAGAAGTTGTGTCATTCATTACACAAACATCAAAATGGTGCCGCTGCCGGGGAGTTGTGTTACGTGAAAATTTTTTGTTTAAGTCAAATTCTCCTTTCAATAATTGTAGTTTACTAACTTTATTTTTAGTTTTGTTTTTCATTAAATTTGTTGGTGTAGGTAGGTTCCCTGAGCATGGCTGAGGGAAATAGTGGCAACTTGGCTGAGATGAAGCAAGAAGTCGAGAGGGACTTCACATTACCTGCATTGGTAACTCACTTGCACGAGTTGGCCACCAAAATAACAGAGGTGGAAAACCAGTGCAAGAGTCAAGGGAGGTGCATACCTCATCACGAAAGGAAGCAGTCTAGAGGCAGGGAGAACAACCGTGTCGAGGACACACTCCAAATTATTCTCCAAAAGATCACCGAACAAGATCAAATGTTGGAAGAGATGAAGGAGAGTATTGAAGTGTTAAATCAAATGGTTGGCTCTCATTCTAGATCGACCCAGTTGATCAGGACACTCCTGAATTATGCGGTGCCTCCTCTTCACTCAAACGAACTATTGGGGTTACCTAGTAACACTAGGGCCAACCCAACCAATGGGGAGTGAGTAAGGACTCGCGTCGAGCCACGACATTAAATAAGGTGCTTCTTGGGAGGCAACCCAAGGTTTTAATTGCTTAAATTTGCTTTTGTAAATAATAGTGTGTTAGTGGTGCAAGTTAGAATGAGGAAAGTGGTGAAAAATACAGATTGGCGAGAGAATGGTCAGTCGGCAGACCGCCGAACAGGTCGACGTGCCCGACCTGACCCGCCGTTTGACTCAACTCAAGTTCAAATTAGAGCCTGCAAAACTCGGCGACCTTGAGAAGCAGTTCGGCGCATCGCCGACCAGGTATGCGATCTCGACTTAGACCGCCGTCTTTATTCCAAGAAATTGACAAGTCTGTAGCAATCGGCGGACAATGTACCACTCGGCGATTGCAACTAACGTCGCCGAATGAGCGCGAACTAGACGGTTTATAATGGCCAAAAGATTTAAAACTTGAACTTCTTCACTTTCCCTCGCTCACAAATCTCCTAAACTCGCACTAAGGTAGTATCTTCTTCAATTTAGCATTACTCTAGCATTTTAGTTTAGGACTTGTGCTCGGAATTGGAACACTTTTTCGCCTAGTTTTTCAAATCGAATTTAATCGACATTGAAAGTTGGTTTCCTTTTCTCTTATTTACATTCAAAAATTTTGTACTCATTTGAAATAATTATATCTTAGTGATGTGTGTTGTGCCTCTCTGATAAGATTAGAATAAATACATGTCTATTTTAATTCAAAAATCTTGCATGTGATGTTTGATTGTCGAATGCCCGTAATCTTTGTGTTTTTTAATGAGTTGGGTCGTGACTGCGTGTTGTTTTGATTTTTTGGGTGAAGTCTGAGTAGCCCACGTTTGTGTTAAATGTCAAAAACTTGCTCAATGATAGAGAGGGTGACACCCCTCTTAAGAGAAAATATTGTCAAATGGCCAAATACAGCAAGTCCGGGAGAAATTTGAGTATCCCGGGGTGAATGGTAGTATGGGTCTTGTTCAAATTTTGTTAATGCATGCTTTGAGTTTTCTTTCGGGGTTTACAGGATTGTATTCGAGAAGACGGATTGAAAATGGGCACGTTGGGCCATTCATCGAGCTGGGTCGAGTTCGCCGAATCATTCGGCGGTTCGCCCAATGTCTCCATCTCGCCCTTAACATCATGTCAAATTGGATGTTTGAGACTATAACTTTTGGCGAGAAGCCATGGGTCTACGAAAGCACTCGGCGACTCGCCGAAAGTACTGTTGATCGCCCTCTGTATGCTACCCCTGAGACCCTTATGCACTGTAACTTTTAGCGGACAAACCTTTGCTCGCCGAAAGTAGTTGGCGATTCACCGAATATACTCTACTACCGCCGACTTACCTTTATTTTTTAGCCAACCTCATCGGCGAGCCTGACTTAGCTCACCAAAGCGGTTCGGCGACTCGCCTACTGGATCAGCGAGCCTATCTGCAACAAGATTTGTTGTGCTAGAGTTTGATTTTGTCTTTTTAATTTCTCTCGATCTTTTGCAGATATGGTACCCACCAATCTAGCTGAACCACCCCAGAAAAAGGCAAAGGGCATTACAATTAATGAAGGAGGATCAAACCCTCCAAAGAGGAGAAGGGATGACCTCCAACCGGGAAACAAATGCAAGAGGAAGAAACATATAGTTAAAAAAGGAGTAGCTATTGAGCCAGATTTTGATGAACCAAAGGATGAACAACCTCTGATTAACCGAAGGAATGTGCTCTGGGCCAAACCTCAGCCCACAACCACCAGTACTCCCTCAGGTGCCACTCCTCTGACTACTGAATTAGTGACAGCTCCAGTGGCCCCTGCACTCCCCGTAGCTACACTTCCACCCAGATTGCTGAACATATTAAAAAGTAATGGTTTACGAACCATTCTAGAAGAAAAGTTACTATATGTGAAGGGTTTGGAAGGTAAGCACGCTGAGGTGCTGGACACACTCATGTATCATGAATTGGCGCAGATCACTAGGCCACAGGGCCCCTATTCCTTCCTGGGTCCGGGAATTCTACTTAGCCTATAGAGAGTTGGTCCCAAAGAATAAGAAGAAGGCTAGTAAGTTCCGACCGGTGAAGTCGATTATGGTTTGAGGCAAAGAGGTGCAATGTCACAGAGATCATATTAATGTTGTATTGGGTCGACTGCTGTACTCGGTACTACCCTACCAGGGTTTGCCTATTATTCCATCCCTGGATGATTTGAAGGGTTGGTTAGCTCCGATGATCTCTAACACCACCCCGAGGTGGATGGAAGCAGGAGCTCCGATTGAGAAGAGGGATATAAACATTGCTTCCCGGTACTAGTTTGGCTTCATCAACAACATTATCATGCCATCCCAGAAAGAGTCCATTCTGCGTCATCCTAAGGCGGCTTGCCTTGGTTCTATCATGGCTAGGAGACGGATTGGCTTGGGACTGCAGGTTTCACAGGAGATGGCTATGAGAGCCAAACAGACGCATACATCTCTGCATTTTCCTATTCTGATCACCGAGTTATGCCGGTGTACAGGAGTATCCCCAGGACCCTACTAGCGATATAAAGGTCACCCCGTCCTCCTCCACCGATGTCCAGCGTATAGAGGCCAAGTTCACACGAGAAGAGGTTGACAGGAGGAGAGCAACTCCAGCAAATACTTCTCCAGAGGTTGATGTTGACTCATTACCAGCAGAAGCACCTTCATCTACTCCAGCTTCGGAGCCTTCAGGTATACCCACTCCTTCTTCTCCTTCACAGACTCCAGGTACATCCTCTTCCTCCCAGCATACGAGGATCACTCATGCCATGATCCTGAAGATGGGGAATCTGGCCTATTAACCGGATGTGAGGGCAACGCGATTGGAGAGATTCATTCCAGGGATGATTGACAATGTCATTTTGACTGCACTGACTCCCCTTAGGACCACTGTTGATGATCTAACTGCCAGAGTCACTGCTTGTGAGAGCATACAGGGGGAGACACCCGATGTTTCAGCATTAAAAGCTGAAATAACAGAGTTGAAGACGGACATAGAGTATTTGAAGGCTACCGACTTCACTACACTGATGCAGGGAGCACATGACGAGGATGCTCCTGAGACCTCAGGGATTCCTCCGGCTACTACCGGAGATGTGCAGAGGGATGATGCAGGGAATACAGAGTTGGAGAAAGAGACCGACGAGGAGCAGATAGCAATGCGCGATGAGGTAGTGAGCGAGAGCCTAGAGGACATCATACTCAGAGACTTGCCGAATCTTGTGGAGATGGTTCTGCAGTCGGCAAATCAGACAGTGTCGGCTGAGATGTACACAATATCTCCTAGTGGATCTGGCGTTATTAGTACATCTGAGGCTACTCTGGGTACTGAAACCCATTACCAGATAAAGGCACCGGGCACTGATGCCCATATTCAGACCCCGGCAGATAGAGAGACTGCATAGACATAACTTCTTTTTACTTCTCTCTCTGTCTTATTTATTTTTACTTTTAGACACTTTTAATTGCATTTGAGGACAAATTGTTTTTATTTGCGGTGGGGTGAGACCCACACCTTTTGGATTGATAGTCATGTTCTATGTATATACTTGGGTTGTTCTGCTTTAAAATTGTGTTTTATCTGCTTTCTGTGGATGTTTGAGCTTATTGATTCTTTTATTTTAAATTGCAAAATGATTTTCGCCACCTGTTATGTTGAAAGTGGTTGTTCTTGTACAAATTCGAGTCTCAGTTTCGATCAATACCAATGACTTGAATGGTTCTCTAATTGAACAAACATGAACATGTGGCTGTGATGAGACCAAATGAAGTTGCATAGACCATATATGAACTCTTTGCATCTCGTTGTAATTACCCATTTATCGAATTGATTCTCTTGTAATGACCGTTGCACACTAGCGAAAGTGTGTGGTCATGTTTGGCTTAAGTGTCAATGCCTTGTGTGATGAGCTTACTTTGAACTTTGAATGAATAAACCTAGAATTTGCCCCGTTAGTCTGATTGATTTAGTAAGGTGTGCTCTTGAAATGATCTTAGGCAACTTTTGAAGGGTGTGAGCCATATTTGACATATACCTCTTTTGTGGCCTACCCGTGAGCGTGTGAAACTCTCTTGAACACCCTTTGAGCCTTACCTTTCTTTGGAAGAACCTTGATGAACCCTAGACCTTACTTGACCCACTACCTATAATCCTCTTGATTGGTGGTTTAGTCAATAGCCAACTTAGGCCAAAATCCTAAGTTGGGGATATGGTGAAAAGGAAAAGGAGAAGTCAAGAAGTGCAAGAAAATTCTCCCTTAACCAATGGTGTTGCGGAACAATGGAAACCCTCCATATAAAATAAAAAAAATAAAAAATAAAAATAAAAAAGGTTGTGGAATAAAAGTACAAAAGAAATTGGGCTTCCAAGCAATCCATGGAGGTGAATAAAAAAGATGACTTAGAAGCACTAGAAAAAGAATTGATAAAGGAAAAGAATGGGATGCCTTGAGAATACCACATCTCATGAGGAAAAAGTCACTGAGCCTAAATGAACATACCTTTGCACTCTGCCCCATTACAAGCCTTAGAAAGACCTTTTTGATCTTGAGTGAGCCGAACCGAAGATCAATTGGAAAATAAGGGCAAGTCTATGGGTTAAAACATGCATTGTGTTTTTCTTTTTGAGTGTGAGCGTTGCATCTGATTCCTGATCTTGAATTGATTAACCTTAGTGTGTGAATATGAAATCATTCTTTATGTGAGGGAATTTAGATACTTTTTGTTGAGCTTGAACTTGCACAAGTAGCAAGTATTGCTAGCATGAGAATCTTTGGTAATGGTGTGTCACAACTTGAATCTTTGAGTGCACAATTGATCTTTGCCTGAGTAATTTTAGTCTTGTTGTGTATGTTCATGATTTAGTCTTGTGTAGCACTATTTGAGACATCCTATTTGAACTGCTAAACTTAAGTTTTACTTGAGGACAAGCAAAAGTTTAAGCTGGGGGTGTTGATGAGTCCACAAATTGGACTCATTTAAGGCTTTATTTGAATATAAATAGTGTCCTCAAATGCTTATTTAGTTTAAATATCTGATGAAAACACTTAAGTTTCAGAAATTTGAAGTTTTAGTGAAAGCATGGACACTTAGGTGCAAAATGGAACAAAAAGTCCGCAAAAAACGAAGAAGTTGAAGCTTGAGCATCTCCAAGCATGCTTGGCGATTCGCCGAAGGGACACACTCCGCCCTTTGTTCCAGTACACGAAGCCTTGAAGGAGAAGGATCAAAAAGGCGATGAAAGGAGCAGTCGGCGCTTCACCGATCAGTTCTGCGAAGCAGAAATATACCTCCCAATGATCCAGAATGAACATATGCTGAAGGAAAAGCACAAACGGCTATGAACTAGAAGAAGGGCGAATCACCGAGTCATTCGACGTTCGTGACTAACCTCGCCGAGTGATCCGCCAACACTATTTTCTGAAGTCCATAAATACTAAACTCTTTACCAGTTTTTAGAAAAGAGAGAAGAGTGGAGCAATTATTATAATTTTTTCATATAGAGTAGTACTTTTTGATATTTTTGCTCTGAGTTTGAGAGGATTTTGAAACTTGAAGAAGAAGTGGTTTTCATCTCCAAGGATTTGGACTTGGGTCTTTTGGATTCTTCATTCTTGTCATGTAACAAGACTTAAATCTTCATACCCATTTGAATGCAAGCTCATTTAGGTATAAATTTCTATATCTTAATGTGTGGCTAAAAAACCCCAATTCTTGGCGTGTGATTTAGCGAATATGGCTTAAGATTGTTGTTGGGTCTTGTTTGCTGATAGGTTAGACGTATTTTAATGGTGATTTCACCTAGTGGTTGTGGTTTAATTTAATGGGTTTGTAGTTGCAAATACAAAGCCACCCATGTGTTTTCGGCTTGCTCGAGAGAGAGTTCGTGAAACCAAGACCGCTAGACTGATGGCCTAAGGAATGGGTCGACATGATGTTTAGCCTGAGAAGGTGAGCCCTAGTCCCATATCCTAACAGTCAGCGAGAGAGAGTGAGAGGGGTAAGGCATAGGCTGGTCTTCATGCGGCAAGTGGGTGTCCGAGAGAAACCCATTTGAAATGGGGTAAGTTGCTCGAGAGAGAATTTATTCCCACATATATCTTAGCCTAGTCACTATTACTCTACAAATTTTCTATCGAAAGCATGTACCCAATAATTTAGATTAACCCATATTCGGGTCACATCCCAAGAACCCCCTCTCATTGTTAGATTTTCTTTGTTATTTTTCCTGTTTTTGCTATACTTGTGACAAAACCCCCATTGTTAATTGACACTTTTGTGTCCTCTTTAATTTACAATATTTTTAATCGTTAATTTCTTTAGCTACGACTAATTAGAACTGAATTTAATTTTTCTACTAATTCTCGAAACCACTCCCTTGGGACTCGACCCCAACCCTTGGTTGAGTTATTATACTATTGCACAATCGTAGACGCTTGCATCGGAAGTTTTGTCGTTGATTACACAAACATCACTGACCATGGCCACCTTCACGGACCGTGTGAAAGACCACGGTCCGTGAAGGTCCTAGTGGTCCTCACTTGGTCCTGTGGCCTGAATTTTTTGGTCCCTGGACCATCCCACGGCCCGAGTAGAGGACCAAGGACCGTGAAGGTCCTCGTGGTCTTCATTTGGGAGTGGGGGTCCAAGGGACTGGCTAGAGAGAACCTACCGCCTAGACTCTACGAACGCTACCATGGTCCGTCGTCAAGACACGGCCCGTGAAGGGTCCCGTGGTTTGATATCTGGGCATGGTGGAGTCCAAGTCATGACCACGGGCAGATCAACGGACCATGGACCCTATCACGGTTCGTGAACCCTGCCGTGGCTCACTAGTTGAGGTAAGTTTCTGCAAAAAATTTCTGGGTCTGGTTTTCGAGGTGTTATAACGGCAGCCAACTCTAAGTCATGGGTTGGATAATTCTTTTTGTGAACTTTCAGTTGTTTGGAGGCATAAGCTATAACTTTTCCATTCTGCATCAACACACAACCCAACCAACTCTGGAAGCATCACAATATACAACAATACCTTAAGTACCTTCTGGTAAGGCAATACTGGGGCAGTAGTCAACCTCTTTTTCAATTTCATGAAAGTTTTTCTCACAAGCTTCAGACCATTGAAACTTCACTACTTTCTAAGTCAACTTGGTCAAAGAGGATAAAATAGATAAGAACCCCTCGAAAACCCTTTCATAATATCCAGCCAATCCTAAGAAACTCATAATATCACTTGGAGATGTGGGTCTTGGCCAGTTCTGCACTGCCTCTATTTTCTGAGTATCAACCCTAATTCCATCACTGAAAATAATGTGGCCTAGGATGCCACAAACTCAAGCCAGAACTCACACTTAGAGAACTTAGCATACAACTCTCTATCCTTTAGAGTTTGGAGAACTATTCTGAGATGGCTAGCATGATCATTCTCATTCCTCGAATAGATTAGAATGTCATCAATGAATACGATAACAAACATATCTAAATAAGGCTTGAATACTCTGTTCATAAAGTCAATGAATGCTGCAGGAGCATTGGTCGAACCAAAGGACATAACTAGGAACTCATAGTGACCATAGCGGGTTCTGAAAGATGTCTTAGGAATATCACTTTATCTTACTCTCAACTGATGATAGCCAGATCTGAGGTCTATCTTGGAAAAACATGTGGCACCCTGAAATTGATCGAAGAGATAATCAGTTCTTGGAAAAGGATAATTATTCTTGATAGTAACCTTGTTCAACTGACGGTAATCTATACACATTCTAACCATCTTTCTTTCTCATAAATAAGACCGGAGCGCCCTAAGGTGAGACACTTAGTCGAATAAAACCCTTATCAATGAGATCTTTCAACTATTTTTTTAGCTCTTTCAACTTTGCTGGAGCCATTCTATATGGCAGAATAGATATATGACGAGTATTGGGAAGAATATCTATACCAAAGTCTATTTCTCTCTCAGGAGGGACTCCGGGTAGATCATCTGGAAAGACTTCTAGAAACTCACTCACAACAGGAACCGACTCAATAGAAGGTGTCTTAACACTAGAATAATTAACTCAGACTAAGTGATAGACACAACCCTTGGAAACTAACTTTCTCGCCTTAAGGTACGAAACGAAACGACCCTTAGGCACTGCTGAACAACTCCTCCACTCAAAGACAGGCTCATTCGGAAACTGGAATTTGACAACACGAGTTCTACAATCTATGGAGGCATAACAGGCATGAAGCCGGTCCATACCTAGAATGACATCAAAATCTACCATGTCTAACTCAACTAAATCAGCCATTGTGCTTTTGTGATTGATGGAAATGACACAATCACGATAAACTCTCTCAGCTAGAATAAACTCACCAACAGGTGTAGAAACACTGAAGGGCTCATGAAGTTCCTCAGGAAGAACATCAAAATTCATTGCAACATAAGGAGTTACAAAGGATAAACTCGCTCATGGATCTAGCAAAGCATAAACATCAAAAGTAAAGGCTTTGATCATACTAGTGACAACATCTGGAGAATTTTCTTGCTCTTGACGACTCATGATAGTAGATAGGAAGTTTGCTCCTCCGCCAGTACCTAAAGTAAATTTTCTAGGTGTAGCCCTGTCTGGTGGAGAAATTGAAGAAGATTGGGCTTTATTGCCTCTATTTCCATTTCCCTGTCTTTTCTTAGGACACTCTTTCATGAAATGACCCTCTTGACAGCACTTGAAACTTCCTGTAGAGCCATCACGATAAGCACCTGGGTGGTTCCTACCACACTTAGCACATGTAGGAGCCCAATTACCTCATTGTGCCACACTACCCTGAGACTGAGCAGGTATAGCTCTGAAATTCTGCGAATTCTGACTATTATACTCACTTTTATTCCTTGGTACAGGTGCGCTAGCAGATGATGGAGCAGGTCCCTTAAGTTTTTGTTGGAAATAAGACCGGTTCACATTATTTTTTTGCTACCCGGAATCATTCCTTGACGTCTTAGCCTTCTTGTTTCTGAATTCTTCCCTATCCCTCAACTTCTCTTCCTCAACTTGCTGCACATAAACCATCAACCTTGTTATATGTATGTCCCCTATTAGCATAGCTACCTTGCCCTCTTTGCTTGACAGATGAGACAACCCAGCAACGAATAAACTCATCATGCTCCTCATATCAGCAACCATCTCCAGAGCATACCATGAAAGTTGGGTGAACTTCAAGCTGTACTCGTGAACACTCAAAGGTTCTTACTTAAGGGTAAGGAATTCCCGTACCTTGGCTTCTCTCAGTTCCCAAGGAAAGAAACGCCCCAAGAAAACACTCTCGAACAAAGCCCAACTCAAAACCGATGCATCTTCAGCCCTACTCTTCTTCCACTGGTCAAACCAGTTCCTAGAAACACTCTTTAGTTGATATGCAACTAGTTATACTCGTTCAGCATCAACAACGTGCATAACCTCAAACACCTTTTGTAGTTCCTCAATAAAACTTTCTGGATCGTCAGTAGTGCTTGAACCAGTGAAGCTTTGAGGATTCACCCTCAACAACTCACAGATCCTCGAAGTATCATTCCCTTCATGTCGGTTCTCCCTCTGCCCAGCTTGGTTGGTCACGGCCTGACTTAACATTCTAATCGCTTCCCTGAACTCAGCATTGGTGACTTCTCCTTGGGGTTGCACTCCAAGGGGATTAGGTACCCCTTGTTCCTCGACATTATGCCTAGCAGAACGACCTCTGCCAGTTCTTCGTGGAGGCATGACTTGAAAGACACGCGCAAACACGAGTTAGAAAGAAACTTTCATAGAGACACTCTATCGCACTAAATGAATATGAAAAAAGTCAAATGGTTCCTAAATGTCACAGCCTCCTAATTATAGATGCGGCGCATTTCACACTGATAAGTAGGACTCTATAGACACGGCTTCATAGACTCCCTAGGACTCTTGAACTCTGTGCTCTGAGAACCATTGCGGACCCTAAGAGAACCCTTGGCCTGGCTTACTACTCAGCGGAAGACTTAACTTAACCAAAGATAAACCCATATAAAACTAGAATGTTATAAAGAAAACATTCAATTAGCCAATAAGGTAAACTCAAGTCTTAAAACAAACAACTAGAATGAATAAGACTAAAGAACTGATATCGTCTAACTATCTATGAAGCCTCTAATAACTATGAGGGATGTCGGGACAGACCCCCGATCATCCTAAACAACTAAACTAGTAAAGCATTAAAAGGGATCCTTCGGAATGCAAGGAGGCTCACCAATGGACTCTGAGATGCTCGACTAGATCAACGAGGCGTTGGATGCTGATCCTGATTATCGGTATCTGCATCATAACACGATGCAAGCTAAATGACATCAGTACATTGAATATACGAGAATGTGAGGGGAAAACTGAACATAACATAAACTTGAAATGAACTATGAAAGAAACGCTTACCTCAGGTTTACTCAACTCATGAATACTCAACTCAATGAATAAATAAATAACAGTAAAGATGCAGTTTATATAGAGCATTTAAAACGGTAAGTAACAACTCAATATACATATATAGTAAAGAAATATAACTCTGTGGAATTTTCTCTAACCGACAACCATCACTATGAGCTAAAGTGATGATACAACGTCTCGTCCACGCTGCCAGAACTTTCCTATAACTTTCCAGGATATAGAACGCCTCAACTAAGTGGATACACTAGCCTATGGTAAAAATTATTAAGGAATCATCTAAAAAGTATGACCCTTTCTACCCACGATGGCTACATGGTTTATGGAGACTTGTGTTATTATGAACTCGTTCCCATATCGGTGCTCAATACTACTCCTAAAATAATCAGCTTATATGCATTAAAACTAAACTCTTTTTGTGATTTGAGGTAATTACTCAAAATCTTATCTCCTAAAAGAGATTGAACTCAAAACTACTCATGAAAACTCATTTGGAAATCGATGTTTCATCTTATCTGTGAAAACATTTGTTCGTTGGGATTACTTAGTTCCCATGTATCATTTAAAGAAATGAACTTGGCTTTACTCTTTCTTAAAATCAATGCTTAAATCTTTAAATATAAGTTTAAAACGATTGTATAAGACTTTTGAAAGACTCTAAGAACTCTCTTGACTTGACTCTTAACTATACCTTGAATTTGATTTATGGATTCAAGGGTCATGATCTCGTGTTATAGATAATATCATGATGTTTAGACGTACCTTAGAGTGTAGAAATCAACTAGGAAACATAGGTACGATTCAAGGAAACTCAAATTGAAAGAAGTGGGAAAAGGTGGAAGAACGGGTGTCCCTGGTGCTGTGAGTGGTACAGCGCCCCAGTCCCCTCCCAATACTTTTGACGAATTTTCATGCTCGTTTTTCAACTCTAAACTCCCTAGATTCGAATGGTTCCTTCCCAAAACGCTTAGAGTCGAATACTCAACCAAAATGTGCAAGAAACTTCTCAAAACAACATCAATTTTTATATATTTAACTCAAGAACTTCTTATCAACTTCAACAAATTAAGACCCCAATAGAATTTCAACAAAATCCATCAAGAACTCAATTTCTATACTTTCAAGAACATAAATTCGCGAAATTGAATCATTTTTGGCGTGTGGGTGAACTAAACCAATGCTATGTGATCTCACATACCTCGTAGGGATCAACCCTCGGCGAAATTCACAAGATTAGCTTCAAGTACGTGACGAGTTCTTGCTTCTTCTCCTCTTTTCTCCTCTTCCTTTCTCTTCTCTCAAAACCTTAACTTAATCTTGTAAAGCGTAAACTGAAACAATTCAGTTTAGACCCCAACTTAATTACCAAAAATGAAATTAATTAATTGGGTGGTGAAATGACCATAATACCCTTCTAAAATCCGGTTCTGACTTTCCTTATCTAGACAACCCAACTTTGAATGGCCATATCTCCCTCATACAAACTCGAAATCGAGAAAACTCGGCGACGTTGGAAATATAATTCAAATATCTTTCCTACGGTATCTAGTAGCACACCTAAATCATTCTGGGATAGGAGTTATGGTCATTTGAAGTTGACCAAAAACTCAAGCTTAACATAACTTAAACAAATTTCTAGATTTTTCATTTCTTTCCAAAAATGACTCTTTCTAATTCTAGATCTTTCACTTAGCGAGGTGTTATACGGACCCAACTTATTTGGAATTGACCCATAGTTATTGTTATGGTTATAGTATACAGTTACAAAGAATTAATGCAATGATCAACCAACCACTATGTGGCATCTGAATGGAATTGTTCATAACTGGATATTCTAAATCAAAATTTTGATACATAACATATTAAAATCTCATAGCATAATTTTTTGAGCACTTGAACACAAAAATATCCACAAATAATAATAATAAAGACGGCCTTACTTTCCTAATAATCAAGAAGTAAAAAGCATGTTGCTTAACATATTTTTTAAAAAGATAATTTGTTGGGTTGTATCCAAGTTTGTAGTTCACAAATTTAATTGAAAGAAGCCAAAAGAATGAGTTATCACTACACTAAAAATGATCTTTAACGCCAACTAATAGCTTAATTGCTGCTAAATATGTGTTTTTGGAGGTAATTAATACTCTCTACAAATGTCTTTAAAGTCTACAGTGACATTGAATCTAATGACAATAAATTAATGTCGGTAAAGGTTATAGCACTCTTCGTTAATATGCATATTTATAGCCAATAAAAATTGTTTTTGTTATAGTGTATTTTGGGCATCGGTTAGTTTCAAGAAAACTTGATCTCTAAACATGTCCAAAAAGAAGAGAGGAAGAAACATGACAAATTAGTCAACTTGCGATAAAAGAAGTGGACGAATTGTCTCTATACTAGTATCTTAAGAAGAGTGAAGTGACATATAAAATATTTGTACCTAAGATAAAACAATCAGAATAATATACTAATTGTGGCAAGCAAGAGAGCAATATGTTTGGTTCTTTTAACAAACTTCACCATTGGTTCTATAATGTTATCACATATTTGTTGTTGTGTGCTATCAAATATAGCACAATCCACCAAGCAATTTTCCCAAAAAGTATATGAAGAAACTTGTAGAAATGGACAAAATAGAAGATCAATTTTCAATCATCTTTTTTGGAATTTTTAACAGAGTTAAAAAAAGTCACCAAAATAGCAAAAAGAAATTGCAATAGTTACATGAATGACTATGACTTGTAGTAAAAGATTAAGTTTCATGAAATAGGAGGAAGAAAACTTTGAGGAATGAAACACACTTTATAAGAAAACATACTTCATAAGAAGTTTAATTAATGTATTTTAATCCGACTTCCTTATAACAGAAAAAAACCTACAAATAATATTGGCAGAAATTGAAGTATTGTTTACTAACCAAAATGTATATGGAAAATCATGTTGAGGGAGATAAGCCCGTTTGAAGTTGGGTTGTCTAAATAAGGAAAGTTAACCGGATTTTAAGGGGGTATTTTTGTCTTTTCAATACCCAATTGGGTTAATTCATTTTTAGTGAATTAATTAGGGTCTAAACTGATTTGATTCAGTTCACACTTTACAAAATTACGCTAGGGCTTTGAGAGAAGAGAATAGAGGAGAAAAGAGAAGAAAAGCGAAAGTTCATCGTTTTTGAAGTTTCGCTTGCGGATTTCGCCAAGGGTTAATCCCTATGAGGTATGTGAGATCACATAGTGTTGGGTTCGTTCACCCACATGTCAATCATGTTTTATTTCAGCGTATTTACATTCTTGAAAGTAGAGTAATTGAGATTTTGATGGATTTTGTTGAAGTTTCTATTGGGTTCTTGATTGTTGAGTTGTTGAGGAGTTCTTGGATTATTTTCATGAGATTTGAGGTTGCTTTTGAGTGGATTCTTGTATACTTTGGTTGGGTATTCGGATCTAAGTATTTGGTGGAGGAACCAATCGAATCTAGATGAATTAGGGTCGAAAAATGAATAATGAAATTCATCAAAAATCTTGGTGATAGGGGGTGGGGTGTCGTGCCACTCAAAGCGCCGCACAGCAGGTTCTGTAGTTTTGGGTCTGGCGCTCGGCGCCACTCAGTACGCCAGGGTCGCCAGGTCCCCTACCTTTTCCCACTTCTTTCCGTTTGAGTTCCCTTGAAACGTACCTATGTTTTCTAGTTGATTTCTACACTCTAAGGTACGACTAAACATCATGATATCATCCATAAACATGAATTATAACCTTGAATTCATAAATTCAAATTCAAGAAAAGTTAAAAGCTAAGTCTAGAGAGTTCCTAGAGTCTTTTCAATAGTCTTTTACAAATGCTTTAAACTTGTTTTAAGACTTGAGTTTCGAGTTGAGTAAAGAGTAAAAAGTGAAGTCCATTTCTTCAAAAAAAGTATATGGGGACTATGTATTCCCAAAGAGTAAATATTTTCACATTTAAACAAGAAAGGAAACACTGATTTTCAACAGAGCATTTGAGCTAGTTTTTCAGTAAAGAGTAAATGTTTTCACAATTAAGCAAGAGAGAAAACACTGATTTCCTAGAGAGCCTTTGGGCTAGTGTTTGAGTAATTATCTCAAACCACAGAAAGAGTTATGTTTTTAAACATATGAGCTAGTTATATTTTGGGAGTAGTATTGAGCACCGATATGGGAGAGAGTTCAGACAACTCACAAGCCCCATAAACCATGTAGTCATCATGAATAGAAAAGGGTCATACTTTTTAGATGATTCCTTAGTGCTTTTTAGCATAGACTAGTGGATCCACTTAGTAGTTAGGTTCTATACCACCGGCAAGGTATATGACGGCCATGGCAACGTGAGGCAAAACGTTGTATCATCACATAGCTCTTAAGTGATGGTTGTCGATTAGAGAAACTCCCACAGAAGTATTTTGTATTCTTATATACACAGAGTTAATTGTATTTGTAGATACAAACATAGTTTATATTGTATCTTTGCATACAAACTGAGTTACTATTGTATTTCTCAATACATAGAGTTGTTATCCATGTTTTAAAAGCTTTTTTTTATATTGCATTCATATTATTGCTTTATATTGAAATGAGTTAAGTTGAGTTGAGTTGAGTTGTGCCCAGGTATGTTCTTTCAGTTCCTTTCAAGCTTATGTCTTGTTTTAGATTTCCCCTCACATGCTCGTACATTCAATGTACCGATGCCAGTTGGACTGCATTTTTTATGATGTGGATATAGGTAATCAGGATCAGCGTCCAGCGCATCGTTGATTCTAGTTGAGCTTCAAACATGTTCGTGAGCCTCCTTGCTTTCGTTGGATCCTTTTTATTGCTTTATCAGTTAGTTCATTAGGATGTCGTGAGTCTTGTCTCGACGTCCATCTCAGTGGTTAGAGGTTTCATAGACAGTTGATGTTAGTTCATGAGTTTTTTACATTTCCTTTTCAGTTATATTGAGACTTGAGTTGCCATTTTGGCCAGTTGAATGTTGATCTTTAAGACATTCTAAGTTATTTATTGAGACAGTTTAGTTATGATTGTATTTCAATACTTTCCTTTATCATGAGTAAGTCTTCCGCTAAGAGTTAAGCCAGGCCAAGGGTTCGCTTGGGGCTAACAATGATTCTCGAGAGCCATTCCCGCCCAGGGTGTAGGCCCGGGGCGTGACATAACTCATCATGTACTGAAAGTTATGGTTGTTTAAATTTGACCCAAAACTTAAAGGAACTTAGGAATGACTTGAATGATTTTCTCTTTAGTTCTTCTTGGAACTCAAGGTGCTACATCTAGTGACCTTAAAACTTAAGAAAAATTTAAATTCCTTGGTAAAAACTTACTCACTACGAAGGATGGTTCAAGTCTTAGCTCAAAAATTTTCCGGAGTGTTACAAGAAATTACGTAAATCCCCTCTCAGATACATCTCATATTCCCTCTTGGATACATCATCATGCCTTCTCATATACATCTCTATCCTCTATCAGATACATCCCTCTGCTCTCGGATACTTCTCTGTCCCCTCTTGGATACATCCCTCCATTAAGAAATGTATCATTTATAGTGTATCGGACAGCCAAGAAATGTATCCAGAAGCAATGGAAAATTCAAGATTTTTATAATAAGAAAAACTTCTGGAATATGATTCAATTAGCCCATATAAATATATGAGATTTCTATAAAAATGCCTGAAATATATATTACATTGTGAAGGAAAATAAGAGGGACAGTAAGATTCTCAGAGGTACTATTCCTCCTACTATATATATATATATATATAGCGGGATTTGGTGAACAAACTTGTGGGTTCATCAGAACGAAGTAAATTTTTGTATAGGAATTTTATAAATGACTACAGTTTGGGCTTTATTAATAATTTGTAGTTATAGTTTATACATTTATCTGGTGTAGCAAGTGTTTGAGATGTTAAGCGACAGTATATGTATATGCGCATTTAGATTGTATTAATGAATATAGTGATTATATATAAAGATACAAACAACAAAAAAATTACAGAGGATGGTATGGAATTGTATTTCATCACTCACTCACTCTAAATTCACTTGTCTCATTTCCTCCACTTTACCAATCATTACCAGTACTTTGTATCATGTACGCGTATTCATTCATTTTAATGGTTGTATTAATGCATACAATTTTATTGAATAAAATCATGATAGGTTGTATGCATTCACTTAATTATTCTTAGTACACTAAAGGCAAATACTTAAATACAAGGGTGAAACACAATGGTGTATACAAGGGTACAAATAACAATGAATACATTGTACAATCAAGATGAAAGTACCGAAATATAGTGATTATCAAAAAATTCTTCCTTCAGAATATACATAAATACAAGCGAAATGTAAAATATACAACATAACTGCAAAACATTTCTGAGGTACAAAATCAAGGCGAAAATACAGAAATACATAGATTTATCATAAAATCCCTCCTTCAAAAGATACAGTAATATAGTCGAAAACAAATAATTCATAGAGAGGCGATTAATTATATTTTCTAAAAAGTAAGAATAAATATAGTAGAATTATTATATATAAATATGGAAAGAAAATAAATTGCATTGACCATTGTTCTTTAATTTGGATTGATTTATTTAAAAAAATAATATATAATTCTAGGAGAAGAGAAGAAAAATTATAAAATAGGATAAATTTAGAAAGAAATCCAACTCAAAATGACCAGATTAATTGTATTTTCAAAATAATATAAGAATAAATTAAACATATATTTATAAATTGCATTGACTAGATTTCTTTAATTCAGATGATACTTGACTAAAAATGGGCTCTCTAAGTAAATTAGGTAATTAAATACCCAAATAGATTCTTTCAACACTTTCCCAACTAATAATTACATCTGATTACTAAAGTCGACACTGTCTGATCCATCTCGCCGGTAATCATTACTGAAGACGACTTTCACGACAAATCTTACCATTGAATTTGTTGTTACAAACTAAAAACTACATTGATATTGAGTCGAATGTTAGCATAGAGATAACCACACTTAATAAAAATGTACTACCAGATGAGATGAAGAAAAAATGTTTAGTCTAACTCCGGTGCAGACAAAGAGTACTCGAGAGATGGAGATGTCGTCGTCTGCATCTTTATAGTACTCTTTATCGGCACGTATGTTAAATTGAAAATGTTTTCTTCATCTAGTAGTACGTCTTTATTTGGTGTAGGGGTCTCTATGTTAAACTTAAACTCAAGATCGATGTAGATTTCGTACTATAACATCAAATCCGACAGTAAAGAGTCATCCAGAAAATCATCGTTAATAATGATTACCGATGGAATGGATAATACAATGGCGGCTTGAATCATCGAATGGAGTTATTAGTTGGGAAAGTGTTGAAAGAATCTATTTGGGTATTTAGTTTACATGATTTTGAAAGGTCCTTGTAGACAATAAAATTCGCGTCGAGAAAACAACAATCAAGAACGAAAAAGTTATGCAACAATCGTTTAATTGATTTAAAGTGCGAGTGTTACAATCTCTATGATTCCTCTGAATTCGCCTTTTCAAATATAAATTCAAGGGCTCTTGAGCTTGATCTTGAATTTGACTTGAACTTGAACTTAATCTTGATCTTGAACTTGAACCTTATCTTGATCTTGATCTTGATCTTGATCTTGATCTTGATCTTGATCTTGATCTTGATCTTGATCTTGAAACTTAAACTTGAACTTGAATTTTATCTTGATCTTGGCTTCTAGTTGAATTCAAGGGTTTTGAGCTTGATTTTGAATCCGGTGGTCTTGATCTTGATCGTTCTTGAACTTGAACTTTATTTTGATCTTGACTTCTAGTTGAATCCAAGGGATTTGAGCTTGATCTTGAATCCGACGGTCTTGATCTTGATCGTTCTTGAACTTGAACTTTATCTTGAACTTGACTTCTAGTTGAATCCAAGGGCTTTGAGCTTGATCTTGAATTCGGCGGTCTTGATCTTGATCGTTCTTGAATTGTATCTTGATCTTGACTTCTAGTTGAATCCAAGGGCTTCGAGCTTGATCTTGAATCCGGCGGTCTTGATCTTGATCGTTCTTGAACTTGAACTTTATCTTGATCTTGACTTCTAGTTAAATCCAAGGGCTTCAAGTTTGATCTTGAATCTGGCGGTCTTGATCTTGATCGTTCTTGAACTTGAACTTTATCTTGATCTTGACTTCTAGTTGAATCCAAGGGCTTCGAGCTTGATCTTCAATCTGGCGGTCTTGATCTTGATCGTTCTTGAACTTGAACTTTATTTTGATCTTGAATGCTTGAATTCTTCAACTCTTAAACTTGAACACTTAAATTCTTGAATTCTTAAACTTGAAGAGAAATTTGTGGCTTTTGATCCACGAGTTTTCTCTAGCTTCTTGTTTAGAATTCTTGGTTCTCTTTTCTGAATTATGAGGACCCCTATTTATAGTTTTAAAATAGAGGAGTTGTGATTGGAAGAGGACTCTCTTCGGCCAATCAGATTTAAGTGACATGGCATATGGGCTTTATGGAACGGGATTTAATTAAATCTATATTTATTAGATTTAAATAATTAACTCAATTATATTAATCCATAATATTTATTTGGACTAATATATTCATAAATTTAATATAATCCAAATCATTTTATAGATTTATATTTAATAAATTTTAAATGACTACAAATGCCCCCTTCTTCAAGTCTTGTCGAGATATTTTATCTTTCAAAGACTAGGCCTGAAGAATTTGAAGACTTGAACTTGCAAACTTGAAGAATTTGAAGACTTCAACTTGCAGACTGGACAAATTTGAAGACTTTAACTTGTAGAATTTGAAGATTTTAATACTTCAACTTGTATACTTGGAGAATTTGAAGACTTCAACTTGCATACTTGGAGATTTTTAAAGACTTCATCTTGAAACAACTTTTATTCATAGGGGTTTGCCCCCATTGAGTCACCACCATTTGGTGCAAGTCTGAAGTTTTATGAAAGATTATTCATAGCTTTAACTTTCATGTGACAGATCAAGGGGGAACATGTGGTTTTTTGACACTCATGCAACTGAACTTAGAATATGGTTCTAAGTGCCTACATACCTCAATGAAGAGAATCAAGTGACAACGTAGTTCTGGGAGAGTGAGTGATTTTTTTGTTTTGTTTTGTTGTGTCGTATACAGTTTATACTCTTATGGAACAGAAGTGACATACAGTTTAGGCTCGTACCTTAAGAAGCATTTTTACTTGAATATTTAACTCTAATTTGAAGAGTTTTGTGACATACAGTTTAAGCTCGTGTTTTAAGGAGCATTTCAGTTTGAAGATTTAACTCAAACTGGAAGATTTAAGTGACATACAGTTTAAGCTTGTGTTTCAAGGAGCATTTCAACTTGAACATTTAACTCAAATTTGAAGAGCTTTGTGATATACAGTTTAGACTCGTGTGTCTAAGAGCATTATAACTTGAAGATTTAGCCCAAACGATGAGGAGCATTGTAACTTGTAGTTTAAGCTCATGCGTTAAGGAGAGTCTAGATATACATTGACTCTTCAAACTCATCTTCAGATGCAGACTTGCCCCCACTTTGGAGTTCTTCTATATCTTCATCTTCATGAGGTCCAAAGATAGGAGATTGTTGATCTTCTCTTAAAGTCAAGCTTAATTCCATGTCATGTGCACGAGTTGCCAACTCTTCGAATGTATTAGGCTTTAATTCTTGCAAGATGTAGTGAAGACCCCAATTCATGCATTGGATGCACATTTCAATGCTAGAAGTTTCACTAAGGTGATATTTGCAGTTGAGGCTCAAACTTCTCCAGCGATTGATAAAGTCAACAACTAGCTCATCTTTACCTTGACGAGCCTTTGTAAGTTCAATCATGCTAACAACGCGTCTTGTGCTATAGAAATGATTGAGCAACTCTTTCTCTAACTACTCCCAACAGTCTATAGAATTAGGTTCGAGATTTGTGTACCAATCAAAGGCATTTTCTTTTAGATATCGAATGAACTCTTTAACGAGATAATCATCATACATCCCGGCATCATTGCAAGTCTTGATAAAGTGTGCTATATTTTGCTTGGGATTTCCTTTGCCATCAAATTGTTGAAGCTTAGGAGGTTGATAGCCCTTAGGCATTTTCAAGTTATCAATCCTTTGTGTATATGGCTTTGCATATGTGGGAGAAAATTTGGATGAAGACTCAGATTTGTCTTCGAGAACCTCTATGATAAAGTCTTTCAATTGATCAATGGGAATCAAACCTTCAGCGGAGAGATAAATCTAGTTGATCTTTGTTTGCTTTATGCAAGACTCTCCTTCGTCTTGACTTTTATGAAGCTTCTGTGCTTGACTTGATCTTCTCTCAATCATGTTATCCATCTTATTTGTTAACTTCAAAAGTTTAGCATCTTGTTCGTGTGCACACTTTGTCAAGCCTTCAATCGTTTTTGTCAAGCTTGCTAGTTGTTCTTCTATAGTGGAAGTCATTTTGATATTCTTTGATACTTGAAAAGTTGAGATGAGAGATAGAGATTGTCCCACTGGGCGTGACAGAATTTATTGACAATAAAATTCGCGTCGAGAAAACAATAATCAAGAACGAAAAAATTATGCAACAATCATTTAATTGATTTAAAGTGCAAGTGTTACAATCTCTATGATTTCTCTGAATTCGCCTTTTCAAGTATAAATTCAAGGGCTCTTGAGCTTGATCTTGAATTTGACTTTAACTTGAACTTAATCTTGATCTTGAACTTGAACTTTATCTTGACCTTGGCTTCTAGTTGAATTCAAGGGTTTCGAGTTTGATCTTGATCGTTCTTGAACTTGAACTTTATCTTGATCTTGGCTTCTAGTTGAATCCAAGGGCTTTGAGCTTGATCTTGAATCCGGCGGTCTTGATCTTGATCGTTCTTGAACTTGAACTTTATCTTGATCTTGACTTCTAGTTGAATCCAAGGGCTTTGAGCTTGATCTTTAATCGGGCGCTCTTGATCTTGATCGTTCTTGAACTTGAACTTTATCTTGATCTTGACTTCTAGTTGAATCTAAGGGCTTCGAGCTTGATCTTGAATCTGGCGGTCTTGATCTTGATCATTCTTGAACTTGAACTTTATCTTGATCTTGACTTCTAGTTGAATCCAAGGGATTCGAGCTTGATCTTGAATCCGGTGGTCTTGATCTTGATCGTTCTTGAACTTGAACTTTATCTTGATCTTGAATGCTTGAATTCTTTAACTCTTAAACTTGAACACTTAAATCCTTGAATTCTTGAATTCTTAAACTTGTAGAGAAATTTGTGGCTTTTGAGCCACAAATTTCTCTAGCTTCTTGTTTAGAATTCTTGGTTCTCTTTTCTGAATTATGAGGATTCCTATTTATAGTTTTAAAATAGAGGAGTTGTGATTGGAAGAGGACTCCCTTCGGCCAATCAGATTTAAGTGACATGGCATATGGGCTTTATGGAGCAAGGCTTTAATTAAATCTATATTTACTAGATTTAAATAATTAACTCAATTATATTAATCCATAATATTTATTTGGACTAATATATTCATAAATTTAATATAATCCAAATCATTTTATAAATTTATATTTAATAAATTTTAAATGACTACAGTCCTATTTATAGTAAAGTATCATATCAACTAAAGGATCTAGTCAATGTTATTTGTTTTCTTTCCATTATTAGGTGTCTTTATAATTTATCTTAAAAGATCTAGTCAATGCTAAATTAATCTTATTTTATAAAAAAAAATTCTCTTCTCGTATAATTATAGATTCTTTTAAAAGAAAATAATCTAAATTAAAGAAACATGGTCAATGCAATTTATTTTCTTTCCTTTATTAAGTAAATATATATATTCTACTTAATTTATTCTTATTTTATAGAAAATACAATTAATCTGGTCGCTTGAATTGGACTTTTTACTAAATTTTATTTTATAATTTTTCTTGTCTTCTCCTAGAATCAATAAATTAGTTTTTTTTAAATCTAAATTAAAAACATCTAGTCAATACAATTTTATTTTATTTCATTATTAAGTACTCTCTTCGTCCACTTTTAATTGTCATGTTGAGTTTTTCGAAAGTCGATTTAACTAATTTTCAAAGTTAAATTAGATTACATTAATTCGATATTTTAAACAAAAAATTTAGATATTCAGAAACTATACGAAAAGTACTATAAATTGTAATTTTTTACATATCAATATGATGAAAAAATATATCGTAAAATGTTAGTCAAATTTCTTATAATTTGACTCTAAAAAAAGAAACCATGACAATTAAAAGTGGACGGATGTAAATATATAAAACTATTTTTACACATTCATCTTTAGATTAAAATAACAAAAATAAGTTAAAAGGTTAAATCCAAATAGGTCTATTATTCCAAACTCCCCTCGAATTTCCAGAGGGTCTAAAAAATAATTTTCAAAAGTTGAGGTGGTCCTAAATCGTGTGATCCCTTCTATAAATAAACTCATTGATTCAAGTATATATGTTTTCTATATTGCACTTCCTCCATGAGTATTAAATCTAGGGTTTAATTTCTCAATCTAATTGTTCAAGTTAGGGGTGTACAAAATGAACCGAAAACTAAATTAAACCACAAATCGAGTCAAATTGAAAAAAAATCTAACTAGTGGTTTGGTATTGGAAAAAAAACTCGATTATATTTGGGTTGGTTTGGTTTTAACTAAAAAAAATCAACTCGAGACCAAACAACCCGACATATATATATAATTTTAAAATTTTATTTTATACATAAAAATATTTACTTTGATATAATTTTTAAATATTTCTTATGTTTTTTCCTAGGTTTTATCTTTACATATATAATTTTAAGTTTGAAACTTAGAATTCTGAATGGTCCAATAAATATTATAGTCCATAGATGTTGGTAATTATAATAAAGCTTAAATCAAATCAAATTAATACTAATGCAAAAAGAAAATCAATTAAACACTAAGAATGACAATAATATTGAATAATTGTTCTTTAGTTTTACATTGGTTTAGACAATTAAAATACATAATCTAATTTTAATTTCCTTTAATAGTTAGTCATGTAACTAATACTTATTAAACTTACTTTAGCATGATTTAGTACTTTTAAATTATGATCATTTTCATTATGACTTGTTAATTTGCAATAATTGCTTTACGTGATTTCATTATTATTATTTTTGTTGGATATTTTAGTGTCATTAATCATATCATATTTTATGTTATTATTTTAAGAAACACCTTAGATAGTAGTATTTTGGTAGGACTAAAGAAAATATTTGAAGTACAAGTAAATTATATGCTTGTATAAATACTTTACCGGAAAAACCCGAAAAAATCCAAAAAACCCGAGGTTGAAAAATCCGAGTTTTATTGGTTTGGCTTGGTTTATAAATTTAAAAATCCAACACAAATAATTTGGTTTGATATTTGAAAAACCTGAACCAACCCAACCATGTACACCCCTAGTTCAAGTGATCATGAATAGAGATTAATTGGAAAAAACGGTTATCTATATTGCTTTTATAAATCATTGCATAACACGTGTCTATTACATAAAATTTATTTATTTCACCATCGATAATTAATGTCTCAATTGTTCCCAATGCTCCTTTTGGCGTTATTTTTCGTTAAGTTTAGAGTTGAGTTTACCCTCTTTCATCCTCTTTCGAAACCCTAGTTTTCTGTTTTCTTGGTCACTAAGGCTTCGGTAGATACCAAAAAGTAACCACACGCTTGGATTTAATGTAGGTAGGGTTTTATTGAGTTTTCATATGGTAATTAAAGATATGACATTTAAACTTAACTCAATCTCAAAAGCTAGTTCATTTCATTCTCCAATCAATATGGACTCTAACACCCCCTTCACGCTCAAGCTCAACTAAAGCACGTACAAGGAGTCCAAACTAGGATGAATCTGCATGTGATAGCATGTAAAGACATTATATCTAGGCTTAACTCAATCCTAAAAGCTACTTCAAGAAGGAATGATTGTTCAAGTTCATATGAGCAGACCACTAGCTAGTTCGTCCCCAATCAATATTGGACTCTAACACATTTTTTTATCCTAACTACTTTGGGAATTGAGACATAATTCATAGTTTTAAATAGTTTCTCCCAGTGTTTACTGAAATTTTGTGGAGACCTTTGATTTTTGAACCGTTAGGCCCTTCTTTCTGTTTGAGGCAATTGACTAGGTGGACATACAATAGGTTTTGCTTCTGCAAAGATATCAGTGTGGTTGAGTTTGATGGTGCTAATTTGAGAGTGAAGTTACACCAAGTATTAATTATTGTCAAGATATATTCACCATGTTTTCTTTTCACCATCTTATATAAACACTGTCATTTGAGTAAATATTTTTTCTTGTAAGAAATATAGTCATAAAATATGATCTTCATGGACTAAACATCATATAGATTTAGCATGGTCTAAATATTCTAATCTATCAACCAAACAGACTAGCTAGTCACGATTACTAATTTAGTTTTCCATTCATAGAAAAAACTTCAATACTTACAAGTTAATTTATTTATGGAGAAATATACAAGTGTTAGCTTTGTTTTCAATACCGACTAACAAGGAAAGTGATTAAAGCACAACCCTAAACCTTTGTCGAAAAAATGACACAATTTTTATCACCTACTCAACCAATCACAAAATATTTATTTTAAAAAAAAAAAAGTCAAAGCATCTTCACTACACAAACAAGAACAATTTTAGTGCAAAATCAAGAACCCCACAAGTTTAAAAGAGAGAGAAAGATAAAAATTTGTTGTTCATCCTGTATTCCTATGATACTTAGAACAAAAACTTTGAATAACTGGAGAAGAACGACAAAGTTTAAAGAGTATTTCAAAACTAAAAAATTAAAACCAGTAGAGAAAATTGAATCAGAAACAGATTAGAACCAATATACAAAATATTTTTCTTAAAGAAGAAAATCGAGCCCACTGAATGTACAATGTCCCCTTAAGGAAATTATTTCCCCCAAGTACCCTAGGTTAATGGAATATATCTTCCCAAGATAGAACAATCTTACTCACCGGTGTATCGGTACCTAAAACCACGGTGTCAGGGAACCACTCAACGGTAGTAAAGTACACTTAAAATACTAAATTTAATAGTAGTAGAAGAAGTCCAGAAAATTGGTTCTCTTAAAATGAGAGGAAATCCCTCTATTTATAGACAATAAAGGGTAGTGTGAAATAGTGCTTATTGTGCCTTACCGAAAATGCCACAACCCATTGGAAAAGTCACAATCTTTTGGAAAGGTCACAACTTTTTTATAAAAGTTACAACTCTTCATAAAAGTCACAACTTTTCATAAAAATCACAACTCTTCATAAAAGTCGTAACTCTTCATTTTCCATTCACACCTTTTAAAACCCAACAATTCCCCACATGAATGGGGAATGACTCTAAGACAAAGAAACGTACAAGTGTGTACACTTTACAAACAAGAATTAATTGCATATGGATAAGTAGGTTTCCCTTTGAACTTTTCGTAGTGAACATATGTCGGATATACTTGATCAATCGGTAGACTTGATATCTTTGAGCCGTCAAGCTTTGGTGTATACCTAGACAACCATATGTCACACAATCAACCATTTACCGTTTATGGTTCTTACGATCGTGTTCGTTTCAGCCATGAACACCTCCTGGTTTCATGAGTGTATAGAGAATAGGCTTTTTATAATGATTCTCTTTGAAGCGGCTTTCACTTCACACTCATATAGGTGATTTCTAATACGTGTTATCGCATAGATACACTATTTGGTCAAATCTGTCAAACTTAGCAAATCATTAAAATCTTTAAGCTTTATTAACTCGTTAACAAGCCTTAATATTTTATCCTTGTTCCTGAGCATTGTCTCCGTCATGAGAATGGATTGACTTGGTTGACAATGTCGAACCATCAGTCACAACTTTATTTTCTCCTTGAACCTAGCTCTTGGGATCTCCAGTCTGCTAGGTAGAGTTATTGCCATGATGACTTATCCTAAGCCGTAAACCCATTCCATTAGATGATATTTCAAATCTCTCTCTAATTAGACCTTTTGTAAGTGGATCCGACATATTATCCTTTGACTTTACATAGTCAATTGTGATAATTTCACTTGAGAGTAGTTTTCTAACAGTATTATGTTTACGTCTTATATGACGAGACTTTTTGTTATACATCATTCTTTATGCCCTACCTATTGCATCTTGACTGTCAAAGTGTATGCATATTGATGCTAAATATTTGGGCCAAAAGAGAATATCTATCAAGAAATTCCGGAGTCTTTCAACTTATTCACCAGCCTTATCTAGAGCGACAAACTCAGAAATCATTGTAGAACTAGCGATACATGTCTATTTGGAAGATTTCCAAGCCTTCTCCTCCACCAAGAGTAAATACATATCCACCCGTGGATTTTACTTCATTTGATTCGGTGATCCAATTTGCATCACTATATTGTTTCAATACTGCTGGATATTTGTAATAATGCAAGACATAGTTTTGAGTATGTTTTAAATACCCCAAAACTCTTTTCATTGAGATCCAATGAGTTCGATTGAGATTACTCGTGAACCGACTCAATTTACTAATAGCACATGTTATATCTGATCACGTACACTTCCTGATATACATCATACTTCCCAATACTCTGGCATAATCCAATTGTGAGTCACTTCTGCCTTCATTCTTTTGAAGTACAAAGCTCACATTTATTGGAGTCTTGACAATATTAAAATCTAAATATTTTAACTAGTCAAGTACCATTTCAATGTAATGAGACTGTGGCAATGCTAAACATTATGGAGTTCTAAAGAATTCTTATACCTAAGATCGCATCAGCAACTCTAAGATCTCTCATATCAAAGTTTCTTTCTAGCATATGTTTAGTAGCATTTATGTCATTAGTGTCTCTACTGATGATCAACATGTCACCAATATACTAACAAACAATGACCTTGTACTTTTAATGTAAACACATTTATCATTTCCATCATTCTTAAATCCATTTGCAAACATGGTTTGGTCAAATTTCTTATGTCATTGTTTGGGTGCTTGTTTTAGTCCATAAAGTGACTTAACAAGTTCGCACACTTTCTTTTCTTTATCGGGAACCACAAAATCCTCGGGTTGTTCCATGTAAATATCTTCCTCCAATTCTCCATTTAAGAAAGTTGTTTTCACATTCATTTGGAGGTCATATACCGCAGTAATGCAATTAACATCCAAATGAATGTAATTTTAGTTACTAGCGAGTATGTATCGAAAAAATCAAGACCTTTTTTTTGCCTAAAGCTTTGACAAAAAGTCTTGCTTTGTATTTGTCAACAGTTCCATCGACTTTCATTTTCCTTCTGAAGATTCACTTTGAACCCAAAGGTTTATTTCCTTGAGGAAGATCGATCAACTTTCAATATGATTGTTCAAGATTGAATCAATCTCACTATTGATACCATCTTTCCAAGAGGATGGGTCCACAGAAGACATAGGAAATGTTACAAAATCAAATCTGAAGGAAGTAGATGTCCTTTGACATTTACTATGCCTATAAATCTCTTTATTAAGTACATTCTCTTTTTGTTCTTTCCAAGGTCATTTAGGCCCTTCTCTAGACTACTCAAGTCTAATTTTACAGTCCACAGTCTTAGGTCCTATTTAAATCCTTTTAGGAATAGAAAGTTGGACTTTGACTAGACACCCTCACACTTAAAAATATTTCAAGTTGGATTTCCTTCCTTTTAATTTCTCATATGGAATAGATTGTGTCTTGAACAAACAAAACTTTTTATTCCTTTCTTTTTGAAAAGACAAACCTTTTTTGTTGTTCCCTTTTGCTGTAAGGATAGTTTCTCCACACAAGTTTTGTGGTAAACCTAAACATATAAGTAATGTAGCCATCATTTCCTTCAAAGTTCATTTTTTTCATTTTGCAATTCCATTAGATTGAGGTGAATAGGGAATTTCCAAACATATTTATGCAAAAGGAGACTTATATTCTCTATCCCTATCACTTTTTATATTTTTCCCAACTGATTTTCAACTTCAATATTATATTTCCTTAACCTTTCTATTGTTTCATCCTTACCATTCACCAAATAGACATAATCATATCTATTGCAATTGTCGATAAAAGTTATGAGATATTTTTTTCCACCACGAGATGGTGTTGACTTCATATAAAAAATGTCAGTGTAAATCAACTCTAAGGGATTAGAATTCCTTTCAGCAGATTTATAAGAATGCTTAGCATACTTAGATTCAACACAAACTTGACATTTTTTTATTTATTGCACTCAAAGTTAGACAATACTTTTAAGTTGATCAGTTTTCCTTGTAAGGTTTTGTAATTGGCATGTCTCAAGTGTTCATGTCACAAACAATTTTACTCAAGCAAGTAAGAACAAACAAAATATTAAGTTTGAAAAGCTCTTTGTGAGATAGGTTTTTCTCACAAATATTTTGTTCCTACTTCTTATAATTTTGTGTGATACAAATATTGTTTAGAGTCAGCACCTTGTCAAGTGTCTTTTTTAGAAGGACATTTCCATAACTTTCAATTTAATTGTTATAGAACTACCTATGAACATAGTTTCATCGGGTCCAATAAAGGCAATATAATCTAAATGCTTCTTTTACAAAACATGACAAATGATTGTTCACCAATATTCATGTCTATACAAATAGTTATATTTAATAGACATATCTTTTCATGAAAAATCATAACAATTTAAGTGATACTCTTTCATAAAAGAACACAATTATTTCGAATATATATAATTTGGTAGTTTCATACTAGTCATACCATATACTAGTAAAAGAGAAACTCAACGACCACAATATCAAATATACTCCAAGAATTTTGTGGGTCTAGCATAATACAAAAGTATCATTGAATTTCATATGCACAGTGTCCTCTTAAGGAAATTATTTCCCTCAAGTACCCGAGGTTAATGGAATATATCCTCCTAGGATAGAACGATCTTACTCACCGGTGTATCGGTACCTAAAACTACGGTGTCAGCGAACCACTCAACGGTAGTAAAGTACACTTAGAATACTAGATTTAATAGTATGTAACTTATCGCTTTAGAAATAGCTAAATTTAGAAAGAACTAATTTGAAAAGAGCCAATTTTAGAATTTTGCAAGTTATGCTTGAGTTGTGAGTTTTTGGTCAACTTCAAACGGAATAACTTTCAGTACATGATGAGTTAGGTGGCCCATAAGATATCAAATGAAAGGTATTTGAATCCTCTTTTCAACGCCATCGATTTTTCTAAATTTTGAGTTCGGATGAGGGAGATATGCTCATTTGAAGTCAGCCTGTCCAGTTAAAAATGTTACCCAGATTAATGAGGGGTATTTTGGTCTTTTCCTTACCCCATCAGCTTAAAACGTTTTTAGTATTATTTTAAGGGTCAAAACTGATTTGGGTCAGTTTTGACAATCCTAAATACGCTTCGGGTTTTGAGAGGAGTTCAAGAAGAGGAAAAGAAGAGAAAGGAAGAACGAACAAGATTCTTGCAATTTTGGTTTTCGCCAAGAATTTGTCCTAAGAGGTATGTAAGTTTTCATAGTGATGGATTTGTTCACCCACACGTCAATCATGAGTTTCTTTTACAAATTTCATCCATAAGATTGAGCATATTTGAGTTATTGATGAGTTTCACTAAGTTTGTGATTTAATCTTCAAGTATGAGATTTCGTTGAGTTCTTGCGATGAGGATCTTGTGTTTGAGTATTCCTCTTGAGCGATTTAGGGCAGATTTTGTTGTAATTATGTTGGGTCTAAGAATCCAAAGGAGTTTGAGGGAAATTGTTTGATTCTAGAGGAGTTAGTTACGAAATTGAAGCAAGAAAACTCGTCATAAATCTGGGCAGGGGGTGGGGCGATGTCCCACTCAGTGCTCCCCAAACCATCTTCTATAATATAGGGGTTGGCGCCCTGCGCCACTCAGTGCGCCAGGGTCGTCTACCCCCGTCATGTTTCCATCGTTTGATCCGTCTGAATCTTTTAAGGTGTCGTCTACCCCCGTCATGTTTCCATCGTTTGATCCGTCTGAATTCTTTTAAGGTGTACCTTAATTTACTCATTTCTGATTCTAACTACTCTAAACTACATCTAAACAACGATAGATTCTTCATAAAATGAATCATAACCCTAGAATTCATAATTTAAATTAAGGTAGACTTAAGAGTAAAGTCTTGAGAGTTGGTTCGAGTTATTTTAAGAAGTCTTTTACAATCTTTTAAAACCTATTTAAAGACTTGAGTACTTGAGTTTGAGGATGAGAATTTCAAAATGAATATATGGGAACTAAGTATTTCCAAGAATAAATGATTTTACATTTAAAATGAGAGGAAACATCGATTACCAAATGAGTTCATGACGAGTTTTTGAGTATAATCTTTTTAAAGAGAACCTTTTGAGTAATAATCTCAAAGCTTGAGGATGAGGAAATGTTTTTAAACATATGAGCTGAGTATATTTTTGGAAGTAGTATTGAGCACCGATATGGGGACGATTTCATACAACTCAAAGTCCTCATAAATCATGTAGCCAACGTGGGTAGAAAGGGTCATACTTTTTAGATGATTCATTATTATTTTGTAAGCATAGCTTGGATCCACTTAGTTGAGAATGTCTTATACTCCGGCAAGTTATACGATAGTTCTGACAGTGTGGGCGAGACGATGTATCATCACATAGCTCATAGTGATGGTTGTCGATTAGAAAATTTCCCAAATTAAGTTATTTTGTACTTTACATACAAACTTAGTTATTATTGTATTTTTAAATACATTGAGTTGTTATCTACCGTTTAAAATGTTTTATAGAAACTACATCTTTATTGTTGTTTTTATAATGTATTGATTTGAGTATCCATGAGTTGAGGTTGAGTCGAGTAGAGTTGAGGTGAGTATGTTTCCTTCTTTCCAAGTTCAAGCTTTTATGTTATGTTCAATATTTCCCTTACATGCTCGTACATTCAAGGTACTGATGTCGTTTGGCCTACATCGTTTCATGATGCAGATACAAGAGATCAGGGTCATCAATAGGCGATTCGTTGATACCATTTGCAGTTCCAGAGTTGTTTGGTGAGCCTCCTTACTTTCGGATGATCCCTTATTTATTTCCATCTATTTCATTTTTGTTAGGTTGATCGGTGGTCTTGTTCCGACATCTCTCATAGTATTAGAGGCTTCATAGATCGATAGACAGTAGTAGTTAAGAATTTTGTTTTATTTTCTATTGTTAATGTTCTAGACTTGAGTTATCCTTGTGGCCAGTTTGAATATTTCTAAATGTTCTAAGTTTAAGCATTTGAGGCGTTTTAGTTAAAACTTTATATTTGAGTTATCTTATGTTGAGTAAGTCTTCCGCTGAGAGTTGAGCCATATAAAGGGTTTGCTTGGGGCCAGCAAAGGTACTCTAGTATCGGTCACGTCCAGGGTGTAGGCTCGGAGCGTGACATAGTAGTAGTAGAAGAAGTCCAGAAAATTGGTCCTCTTAAAATGAGAGGAAATCCCTCTATTTATTGACAACAAAGAGTGGTGTGAAACAGTGCTTATTGTGCCTTACCGGAAAGGCCACAATCCTTTGGAAAGGTCACAACCTTTCATAAAAGTCGCAATTTTTCATAAAAGTCACAACTCTTCATAAAAGTCACAACTCTTCATAAAAGTCACAATTTTTCATAAAAGTCACAACTCTTCATAAAAGTCGCAACTCTTCATTTTCCATTCGCACCTTTTAAAACTCAACAAAATTAATGTAAAGACACAAGCTTTAAGTGAAAACATGAAAGAATCAAGAATATGTACAAATCAACCAAGAAAACAATACTATTAATAAAGCTTGAAACACTATTACACAAACACCTTCTTCTTCTTTTTAACCGAGAAGGATTAAATTTGTCTAATCATTGCGTAGAATAAATTTTATTTTAATGTTTCTCCCTCTTAAAAAAAGAAGAAGCATATGTTTGTGTAATAGTGTTTCAAGCTCTATTGATAGTCTTTCTTTTGGTAGATTTATATGTTGTTGATTCTTTCATGTTTTTTCTTTAAGTTTGTGTTTGTCTTAATTTTTTATATTTCTCTCTTTTAAACTTGTGAGGTTCTTAATTTTGCACTAAAATTGGTTCTTGATTGTGTAGTGAAAATGTTTTACTTTTTTTTAAAAAAAATCTTTTGTGATTGATTGAGTAGGTGATAAGAAATTGTCTAGTTTTTTAGATAAAGGTTTAGGATTGTGTGTTAATCACTTTTCTTGTTAGTCGGTATTGAAAATAAAACTAACATTTGTATATTTCTCTGTAACTAAATTTACTTGTCTGTATTGAAGATGTTTCTATGAATGAAAAACTAAAGTATTCGTGATCAGCTAGCATGTTTGATCTGTGGATTAGAATATTCAGACATGTTAAATCTATAAGATGTTTAGTTAAACATATTTTGTGACTATATTTGTTGAGAAAAAAATATCTATTCAAATGATAGTTTATATATGATGGTGATAAGAAAATATGATAAATATATCTTGACAATTATTTGAGAGAGTTGATTTGCTTGTACGGAATGATAATTAATATTGTATGCCAAAAACAACGAATTCTTAACCAATTTTTGAGATCAGTGGAATATTGTCACTCAGCGATGTGGGGTTACATGTGTATAATTTTTGGAGAATTAATTAAATAAACAATTAGTATTTATATAGTTGATGCTTAACTTGTTTGAGACTGAGATAGTATTGTTGTTCTTATTATTTTCTTTTTTCAATTTGCTAAACATAATATTTGCCATACCAAGATAGATAATTATCGTCTTCAGATTATATTGATTTAGGGTGTGTTTGGTATGAAGGAAAATGTTTTTTTGGAAAAACAAGTTGATTTCTAACTTATTTTCTCATGTTTTGTTGGTGAATAGGTGTTTGGTTGGTGAATGAAAATATTTTCGGTGTAAATGCACGTTTTGGAACTCCTTTTACTTGTTGTGATATGGTATATTCACCCTTCCTTTGTGTGATTTCGTTAATTAATTTGACACAGGCTAAGGCTGCTTTTGCTGATGAATTGAGGACGGAGGATGTGCAAGATGAGGAAAACCTCCGTATGTTGTGTTACGAGAAGGGGGAGAAACATTGGATTCTTTGATAGCAAAGGAATTCTTTCATCGCGAAATCTGAATAATATCCATTACTTGAAGTGGTTCTTGATTTTGCATATGACCAATTAAGATACTAGGGAACAATATTCTCAATTTCTTGTGAATTCTTAGCCTATTTTTGTACTCATTCTAGAAACCACAAAATCACAAAGAAAATAGATTCATAAGTTTGATTCCTTGTATAAAACACACGTGTAAGAAATATTCGGTTGCATGTAAAGTGTAGTTCACAGATGAAAAAATGGCAATATGGATTCATTTTCATTGTTCTTTAAATGATTATTATGTGTGTTGAGAGATTACTTCTCACATGTTTTTTCAAATGAATGGTTGAGTTTCAAAGGGTTTAAGCTCCTCTATTTCAAGATGACATGATTTTAGGAACTTGCAGTTAGATGATGTGGGTAAATGGTAATCACATCATCCCTCACTCTAACTCTTTTTTATCCGTACTAAATATAAGTAGGTCGGATGTTATCACATTTTTAACCTGCCCATTTGCCAAGCGCGTTAGTGAGAACATATTTAAATGCAAATCGAGATGAAAGCAGTAAAAATATCCACACCTGGATTATATGACGAAAACTTTTTACTCCTATGAATATCCAATGAAAACCAGTACAGGTTCTCACAGTGTATCTAGATTTGCCACCTTCATAGGATACACGTCTATATAACTCAAGCTCCTATTTGTCTCAAAAACAGAATATGCAAAAACAGTCACTGTTCCTAACAATGGCTGAATATCAACACCTGTTGAGCTCCATTTACAGCTATTGAGGCACTGTCACTCAACTTAGTGTCGTGGTTCTATCCCCCTGTCTTTGTTCTTTACTCCATTTTTTAAACCAGCAAGTACGGACTGCTACATCTTACTGAAAACCAAATGGTCGATCCTCAACCACTAGAGTTGTATCCCTGCTCTAGAACAAGCAACTTTAACTGCCAGAACTTGAGACATCATCCTTGAGCCGCATATACTGAAGCTAAAGAACAAAATTTTACGTCAGTGACTTGGATAGGGACTATTTTTTAATAAAATCTCAAAGAGAGCGATCATTATTTTCATGTGTAGGAGGGTTCACACTTGACCTATAGCACATAACAAGGTCATAGGTTCAGTCTACTGAGTTAGAAAATTGGAAAAAGATTAGCGCAATGGATTCATTCATTAAGAAGGAACCAAAGTTGAATTATGCCATTGATTACTGGTAGCCACACTTCCAGAAGTCGAGAATAACTTGACCTCAGCTCAGTGTCTCTGGGTGTAGATTAGGTTTTTTTTAAAGGCTCTTCTTCAAGTTATGCGACCACTTTGAGTATTTTGATATGAGGGCGTTGTTGAATAGAACAGGATAAGGCCCGAGCAACAAGGAAACACCATTCAAAGGGGAGATCATGCTTCATTCTGAATGGAAACTGATCCAAAGAAGAAAAGGAGGAAAACAGGTATTTTTACCATTAAGGTTCTGAAAGATACAAAAACTTTTCGTGTTCGGCATTATGTTCCGTATCTTCTACATGTTTCAACAGGTTGAGAGGGATGATACGCTGATAGTTGCCTGTATCGGTGTCCTAGATAAAATCCTGTCAGTATCCACATCAAGCAGACCTGAAAGAAGAACCAAATACGTTGAACATTCAACCTTTATTTCTCTGAGGCTTTTCAATTACTAAATAGAAGTGTGCAGTAGTATGTATCCACTATCCAATCATCTGGAAGTGTATAAATCTAAAACGATAATTTCAAGACATTAAGAGTAGTATTGTCAAGGAGGGTTTACTTACAGGCAGGGCATATAGAGAAGCAGCTGATGCCTTGCCACTGAGAGTGCTGAAGAGTAGCTTGTACATTGCAGCTGCTGTAGCATCCCCAAGTCTTTGAACAATCACGTCTATGCATACCTGCATAGACATGTTGGCATACCACAAAAAGAAACAATAGAATCATTCTACTGCTAGGGATATTCAAGTGACACTTGTAACCACAACAATCCTTTCAAGTGTCATGAAACACTTGTGCAGACCTAATAAAATGATGTTAACCTATTTAGCTTTGCTATATCCTATCAAAAAGATTTTTAAAATTGGAAATCAAGATTTGCTACAGACAGGATATTCACAATTCAAGCTGCTGCTAATTATGTAAGATGGAACAATGATAATCTTTCAGGTCACTAGTTTTGTAACATACCTTTGCTTTATACTTCTCGTCCTGTGAGACAACAGTGAAAAGAAGCTCCCTTGCAGGCCTGGTAACAACGTATGTGACCACCTATCGTAAAAGACAAAAAATATGAGGCTCAATTGCAGAAGTGTATGCTTACGCCTACTTATCTTTTATTCGTCACAAAACCTATTGGCACGGCTTATTCAGTACACCTTAACTTTTCTTTGTTCTAATTATCCACCGCATACTTGGGTTTTTGATAGCCTCGACCCCTTGGATGGTGATGCAGGAAAGAGTGTGGATACACTCTCTTCTAAGGGCATGGAAGGAAAGAAAATTGAAAAATTAGCTTCCCAGTGAGGTACTTTCCAACCATTAAGTGCCAATTTTCTCTTTCTCCTTGCTTCTTCATAATATACAAGGCATATTTTACCCCATCTCTGAACTTTTTTTTCTCCTTTCAAAGGAAAAGTTTATCTGTTTCAACTGTGTATTTCTTCTTTTTTTTTTTTTTTTTTTGATAACCGAGAAATCCGTCTGTGACCCGCATACCAAAAATGTAAAAGAATTGGCTGAACACCATTATTTTTAGCCAAATAAAAAGTTTTAGCTACAATAATGGGTTCTAATTGTATATTTCTTTCTATTTCTTCCTTGGCTACAATAGCTATTTATTCCTATTCTGTATCATAATTCAAGACAAATCTGTGAAGAACATAGTTGAAATTTCATTATTTTTAGCCAAATAGAAAAAGTTTTAGCCAAAATAATGAAGTTTCAATTGTGTATTTCTTTTTATTGCTTCTTTAGATGTGATATCTATTCATTTCAACTATGTAATTTTTCTTTTTTGGGACAAATCTGTAAAGAAAAACTTGGCTAGAACTTCATTATCTCTAGCCAAATAATAAAAGTTTTAGACAATATAAATATATAATACAGTACCAACAGCATAATTCTTTTTATTTCTTTTTTTTAAAACTGGTAACTTTGTATATTCCTCAAAAGAGAGTACTAAAACTGTACTGGTCAATATTTACACATGTACTTCAAATCCTACTATCTTTTCCTAAATTGAGTCTGGTACATCAATTACGGAGATAGTATCATTTGAGTATAACTGATTACACCAAAAAAAAATAGAAGCATAAAATAATATAGCTTGACTTTTTGCATACTGTTCTCTATACTATCAAAAGTTCTAGGTCTTGTATCCTGATATATATCCTCTAGTATCCCACCAGCAGAAGACCATAGTAGACCATAGTAGATCATTGGACTCCTCAAGGGTGGACCTTCATCTTTAGAAGACAATTAAATGACTGTGAGATTCAGAGGGTAGCAGATTTTTTCAACACCACTGAGCAATCTAATGGACTGGAAGGGGATCAAGACATTTTGTGGTGGAAAGGCAGTCAGAAAGGTAGTTTTAAGCATCAGCCTCACAGTCACTGGAGAGGAATCTGGAAGTCAGAAATCCCACTCAAAGTGGCCTGTTTTGTCTGGTTGTTAGCCAAAGAAGTTGTACTGACTCAAGACAACTTAAAGAGGAGGTGGATACCATTACGTTCTAGATTTATTTATTTTTTGTGGGGAAATTGCTGAGACAGGCAAGCATCTCTTTCTACATTGCAAGATCACTGGAAAACAATGGAGGTTATTCCTGAATCTTAAGGGTATGCCATGGACCATGCCTGCCAAGATCACAGAAGCAATCCAGAGTTGGGAGGAAGCAGGAAAGCAGTCCAAGAACAGAGACAAATGGAGAATTATCACAGGTAGTATATGGTGGGCAATATGAAAGGAAAGGAACTCTATAGCCTACCTGCTTCATGCCAAACATCCTTCCAAAATTCTGTTTTCTCTCCATTCCCCACTTTGATCTTTGTGTTAGCATTAAACTCATGTCACAGAGATCTAATGCATCTCCATACACTGACCCCATATGGTGTAGTCACCTCTTGGGAATTGGGAATACTAACATCATATAGATTGGTAGTGTATCAAGAACATAATTAATCAAGGTCAACCAGCCACCCCTAGAGATATGTTGTGATTTCCATCTTGCTATTTTTATTTCTTCTTTTCTTTTGATGCAATGAACTTTTGTTTCCAACTTATATTTCTTATCAATTCCATAAAGAGTTTATTATTAGGGATGTGCATAATTTGGATTAACTGAAAAATCAAACCAAACCGATTTTTTTGTTATTTAGTTTGTTTTTTTGGTATGGTTTCGGATTAGAAATTTTGGTTTCTTGGTTTGGTTTCAGATTTTAGAAAACAAATACCGAAAAATTGAACTAATTGAGTATATATTATGTTTTTATATATATATATATAACGCATTTCATTCTTGGTACATGGTCAATAAAGAAATAGACTAGCATTAAACAATACCTACATTTTGGTTTGATATTAATATTAGGAGTGCAATTTGTTGACTTGCTCCATTATGCTTTTGTAGGAGACTAGCAGTGTTTGGCTATCTCATCAAACATATATATGTTGTTATCCTAGCAGTGTTGTCCACTATTTCAATCATGTGAATTGAATTTAGGAAAAGTATTAATTTAAGAGAATGTCATTACCACTTCTCATTCTTTACAATAGTTAATTCTTTTTTTGTCATTTAAATATAACTATTCAATTATATTAGATCTGTGTTTTCTTATATGACACAACTGAATAACCAAAAACACAAACTGAAAAAAAGTAAAAATGAACCGAAAAGAGCAAAACCGAATCAAACAAAAAAAAATTTGATTCAGATTGGATGACATTTTATCAAAACCATAAAATGAAAAACAGAAACCGAATGATGCAAAACAAAACCAAAAAATGGATGCACAGTCCAATCCATTATATTCTGTCAAACAAAAAAAAATCGCCTCAATAATGGAGTTGCCAACTCTTTTACAAATTTGGCCCGAAAAAGATGATCCAAAAATTCAATGAGTATAAAAAGAATTTTATTTTTAAAAAATGACACATCGACAAAGAATCCACATGGCAGCGCGTGGGTCTCACCTCCATCAGGTGAGATTGGTCTATAGGGAAAGAAGGAGGTAATGAGGACTACGGAAAGTTTAGGTGTGGACTAAGTGCCCATTTGGATTGGCTTATTTTAGGTGTTTTTAAGCCAAAATAGTTTTTAAGCAGTTTTGTAGTGTTTGGGTAAACTAAATAAGTGCTTATAAGCACTTGTTTATATAACAAAAATTCTAACTTGTGACGTTTGGCTATAAGTCATAAGCCAAAAGTCGATCCACACCGGCTCTAAATAAATTGTGATAAGTTTATGGGGTAATAATGTATTCTGCCAACTAAAAATTGTACGAATGCCAGAATGGCGTTCCTCTTTTACAACTTCTCGTCATTATTTTTATTACTTTTCTTTAGAGGTAGGGAAAAGGATGTAAGGAAAATATACCTTCCTCAGGGTTTCTGAGATGGCCACTGCAATCCATGTGGGCCATACTGCTAAAGCAATTAGATTCGCAAAGGCAACAAAAGGTGCAGAGCAAATGGCTAGAGTAACACCAGCAAAAGTAAGGATGCGCCCCTGCAACCAAGTGGTGAATTAGGACTTTTAAAACTTGTGACACTAGAGATACCAATTAAAATGAATCATGTTGTAGCATGTTGTGAATGTAGAGAAATATAAAAGAAAGAAAGGGAACTGCAGTTCAAGAAAATAGGAAACTGATCAACTTAAAAAACTGTCCTAGATATCTTATCACTTTAAAATTCTACTTACTCTGACTTTGCATACATGGAATTCTTTGTAGATCCTTCAAAATAAACTTCTAACTCACTAGGAGCTGACATTACCCAACAAGATATTAACACTCTTACACACCCCCAAGTGATAGAAATAGTTTATGTTCTATGGTGGAACTCAGATAAGGAAAGTGATGCAAATGACAAGAATATTTGGAGAGGAAGAAGCCTTCACCACAGGCTCCAGTCAGAACCTCCATCACATTTGAGAGTAGATAAGAGAAGTTTTAAATTAGAGTCGTTCAAGTAGCATGTAGAGATTGTATACACTTCCACAAATTGGAGAAATTGAATATCCCCTCAAAACCCCTTTCCCTCAGACACACAAAAGGGACAAATAGGATTAGCTTCATGATTGAACTTTTGCATGTTATATACATCTACACTATACCGTCAAAGTGAGCTGTCCAGCAAGGATAAAAATAGCAATAAAACTATTGATCTGTGCAAATAATCTTCTTCTACCAGCGGGATCTGTCACTGCAGCAGCAATAACAGTTACTTTCTGCAAAAGAGTCAAAAGGTTGGGGGTGAGGCTGCAGTAACTATAAGCGGGTTTTTCATAAAGGCGGTCATCTATGTGAGATTAGTAAATCACATAAATAGACCACATTACAGACCATGTGATCCATTCTGTCACTTAATAAAAGGAAATTCTTCTCATACCTGAAAGTAAAAAAAGGAGGACACAACTGCACTCAGCCAAAGGAATAATGATACGTGCAACAAGTAAGTCGAAGAAAGAATGAGCTTTAGCCCATCCAATATAGCCCAGAACTGAGGCTTTGCTACAGAAGCTGGAGATTTTGGGGAAGTTGTTCTCTGTGTGAGCCCTGGTATATTCTCGGCCTCTTCAGCTTGATCGGTATCAGCTTCCCTAAAAACAAAACGCTAAAGTTAGAGACTACAACAACAACATACCCGGTATAATCCCACAAAGGTTAGAGACTACTCGATTATAATATTCTTTTTGGGTGGGATGGGGTGAGGAAGGGGATAGAGAAAGTAAGTCATGCAAGGACATTCATATAAAGTGCCTCTTTTTCATTGCTAGTATGTGTACACGACTTCATTCTTCCTCTATATCAAAAGATGTATATCTGAAAGTTAATAGTTTCCAATAGTTTTATACTTCGCAGTGTGTGTCTTCTTTTTGTTTATACATTTATGTTGATAACTGAGAAATCCCAGAAGGACAAAGGTGCACGATTTGAAACTCAGTGTATGATGGACCTGTCTCTATGTGAAATCTTCTTTTTAGTAACAAATCATCCTACTTTTTCACGTTTCAGCTATATATTAAATATACTATCGCTAAGCTAGAAGTCGCCCCTTATCTCCACCTTTCATCCTCCTTCTATTTTTTTTTATAGATACGTAATACTTCATTCCTCACAATTTTAGTGGGGTATCTGACAGGATATGGAGTTTAAGAAAGCAAGACTTAACTTTTAAATCTTGTTTTCTGAAACAAGTCATAGGCATTTGTGTCGTTATAAATCATCTCGTTAACGGTAAAATGGGAAGCTTAAATTTAAATTATTTTTAAATATAAAAAGGTGTCATTCTTTTGGGACAAACTAAAAAGGAAAGTGTGCGACATAAAATGGGATAGAGGGAGTGACAAATAAGACTAAACTCATTGACAGACACCTAAAGTTGGCACCATTTTTCATTTAGACACCTCAACTAAGACTTGTACCATTTAAACACCTATAGTAGGGTTTGACTGTGTCTTGCAATGGCTCCTAAAGTGAAGAAAGCCACTTTCCAATCAATTACGACTCCTCACCCAGATATTGATAGTGTCCGTGAAGTTCTTGGAGAAATGAAAACTTCTTGAAAAGCTTCAACTAATGTATATTCCACATCTTAGATTCAATCCTATTCGAGAATCAAGCATCGAAACATCTAGAAGGGTTCGTTTATAGTTATTCAAGTATAGATACCTCCCGCCCCTTTCTAAGTTACTAAAACAAAAAACCTTTTTAAAAATTATTTTGAATCTTACCTTTCTTATTATTCCACCTAGAAAAATCTAAATGGACAAATTGATTAGGACGACTAATTCCATAGGTATAGAAATATCATTATTTGATTGATCTAAGTTCATGCAATTTATTAATAAAACTGAATAAAAAAAATTATTCATTTTTATTATTAATATTTTGGTCAATCGTTCAATTAAATCAACTGAAAGGGAAATCATTTCGCCCTTTTTTTTATTTAATTACACGTCGTAAGCCTATACAACAAGAATTATTGACAAAAATTCTTATTTTAAAATTTTTTTAACAATGAATTAATAATTCTCTCTAATCTAACTAGTCCCTTCTTGTACAATCATCTGATGAAGTCTCATCAAATAGCTCTTCCACTTCCGGTGGTCACATGTCATTTCACGGTCCGTCGACCCACTCGTAGAAACCTGAGGAGGCCACTATGTCTACTGGTTTGGTTCACGAGTGGGTTCACGGACAGTCATTCCATTTCATGGCCCGTGAACTATTTCAAAAAAATTGTTTTTGTAATTTGTTTGTGTTTTCTATAGTTTTTTTTTAAACCGGTAAATGTGTATTCCTCAGCATTAAGGACATGCTGGACACCATCAAAAGGTGTTAGATAAATGTACTAACCACTATACCCCGCAGGTACCCATAACTCCAAAATCTCGACCACCATGAGGGGGGAAGGCCTGAGAGATTGCTTCCCGCTTGCGAAATACTCCGGACTCGGAGGTAGAAGAACAACCACAGTTGAAGCCTTACACCACGAGGTTGCAAGCATGGCAGCAACAAGCACCCTCTCCCCAGTCTTAAGAGGGAGGGTAAACCTGTACTTCGAGCAGCTTGGTGAGTTCGGGGGATGCTAGTTCCGAACGTATAAGGTCACCAAGCGACAGGGACGAGTCTATGGCCACAACCTCCTCTTCAGAAAAAAAGAGGCAACTTGATCAGAGGCAAGAATTCCCAATACAGAGAAGACCTCCGGTGGCAGGTCGATGGCATGAGAGAGATATTCTACGAGGGGCTCCTAACCAATCAGAGGGGTAACATCAAAAGGAGTGTGTTGGATGAGGTACATATCAGATCCTCTGATTTGGTAGAGATGCCCGAGTGTCAGGCTTTTTTTATCATTATGTATTGGGGTTGATGCGCCAACCTCCAGGTGAGTACAACCCCATCTTGATCTGCGAATTCTACTCTGTATATACAACCACCCTTATTAGTACGCGGAAGAACAAGGAGTCTTCCTAGGGCCAGCAACCACTGGACAGTGTGCGGGAGCGATAAGTGTCAGTTAATATTTCAAAATGCACTGTCCAGCAGTCTATATTTGTGCCAGATTATGAGGTGCCGCTTAGCACAGTGGAGTTCAGGTACAAGTTAAAGGGTCAAAGGATTTAGATTGGCTGGCTAGCATCGGTGCTGACAAATAGAACGTCGGCCTAGTTGACTAAATGATAAGATCTTGATCACCAACGGATCCCTCAGCTTTGCGGCAAAGTTCTGATGGACGATTGTACGCCTACACTTAATTCCAACTACGGCCGACAATACACTCACTCTAGATCGGGCCGTGTCGCTTGCTAGCCTCATGTCGAGGTTTACTGAAAATTTAGCCCAAATTATAGTGGAGGAGATCCGAGAGCTTGCACTGCCATTTGTGACCTAACTCTCATTCCCTTGATTGATCGCATAGTTGTACACTGTACAGAGAGACTCAGGTGCCTATATTGGTGGGTGTGGACCAGTTGGTGCAGGTGATTCACGTCCAAGACACTATTAAAAATTTGCGACGAGTCGAACCCTATTCCTAAGGGAAAGACAACACCGTCCACTTCAAGGGATCTATTATTGGAGGAGTTCCCCGAAAAGAGTAAGCAGGTAGAGCTTTCGGCCGTAGGGGAGACAATCGAGCCACCATCAGAGACAGATCCCTCCACTGCTCCCAAAATAGTCCCCAGATATGTGCTTGCCCTTAATTTCTACACTACTATCATCGGACGGTCGGATTAGGATCACAGACTGTCCTGTCTCTAGTCAACCAAAGATCTGCAACTTAGCAAAGTGGCTCTCAAGACTACGGTCCAATCGACGAACAGTCAATTGATTCCATGAACTGTGGAATGACTCGTGATCCTCTGCGAAGACCAGACCTAGAAGACAGAATCACGGTTGACTCCTGCTTTGACGGATCGTCAATCTGTTTGACGGTCCGTGAATTGGTGTCACGGCCTAAGTTTTCCTAATTTGTTTAGGATAGGAGTGCCATTTATAAATACTTGTTTTAGGTTCTCTTTTGGATGTTACTTAGTTTATTGGATATGATATGTATGTTAGAGTTGAGAAAGATCCATTAATCATTTTTCTTGATTCTCGGTGATTTTTTGCTACTATTTTGGCATTGTTTTATGGTTAATACAAGTTTGTTTCTTCTACTCATCTGTTACATGTTATTTATCATGAATTCTTCTAAGTCTTATGATTTGAATTTTGCAAGTATGAGTAGCTAAACTCCATAACTACGGTTGTGGGGACCATGATGGATTAATGAATGTAGGTTAAAAAAACTAGTGATTCTTGAATGGTGAAACTGCATGTATTGTTATTCTCTTCGCTTAATTACTTTGGACGGTATTAAGCATTAGAACTCGCCATAAATCTTAACTTGCTTGAAAATGAAGGCAAGGTTAGGAAAAGAGATTAACAACATCGACTTGAGGCTACTAACCTTCATCAAATGATTTAAGCTCTCACAAGGATAATCAATCTGAAACCATTAAGAAGCTTGATACATAAACATTTGTAGGACGAAAGGATATAAAGTGATATTCATCTAATTGGGTCAAAAGACTTTTGTTAAACTCTTATCGTTAGTTTTGAATGCATAAGGCCGAGATAGATCACTAATCACATCAACCTGTTAAGTTATGAAATCATGGGGAACATAGTCATAGCTCACTCTCATTATTTGAAGACAAGAAACTTTCACCAAAGTGGTTATTGATAACACAAGATACAAGTAGTTTTACTTTTCATATTGCAAAACCCCCTTGAAATAAAGACTACCAGCCGGATAAGAACACCTGACATATTTCTCACCATATTCTCTGTGGGATTCGACCCCAACCTTGATTGGGTTCTAAATTTGACAGCTACCACTTTATATCTCATTTTAGAGGTGTAATTTGGGCATATCACTGTCCAGAGATACCTTCAATAGGTAAAGTGTAGAGGAAGAACATGTCCAGACTGATTTACAATCATGCTTATGGTTTGTTCTTAAGGAGTTAAATAATGTCATCCTCTTTCTCCTGGACTATCAAACTGTACAGATAAAGATATCAGGCTCATGGTAACTTGTGAGTATAATGCATCTCTTTTTTCAGTTTGTTCATATAAAAAAGCATTTCCTGCTAAATCAAACACCTCTGTATCCCAAAAAAGAAAATGAAGGGAGCTGAAATAGAGAGATCTATATCAAACTTACACCATGACTCAACTAGACTAGACAAATTATGCTATCATAGAGAGAACTTTCACTAATAAAGAAGATCACCATCCAGAGAACGATGAGACAGCAATGCAACAGAAAGCCAGGAATAACAGGGTAAGGAACCTGAGACAACCATCCTAAGGCTAATAGGGAAAGAAAGAATAGTAATTGCTTGCATGGAAAGAGCTATCGAGGGAGCTTAGCGAACTGATTGTACAATTAGATATCTCTTTTCCTAATCTCATCTAGTGGAGAATTCTATTGCTAAAAATTCTAGTGATAATCCCTGATCGGGGTAGAACAAGAACAACAAGAAGAAAACCTGATGGGAGATAGTTCTTCAGGAAGTTGTAAGACGTCTTTCTTGATTCCTTTTGATGACTGTGCAGCAAGTTCCATGAGAACCGCTGAAACAAGAAGTAAATCTGCAAAAAAAACAAAAAGGTACTACTAAGAAAATAGAAAACAATAAAGCCTCAAGAGAATAATAAGAATAAGGAAGCAAGATAATCATAAATAGATACACACACGGTCCTAAACAAGCCATTGCTGTGGCAAATAACGAACCACACAGCTGGCCTAGTGTAGCACCAGCACCAATAAACCCAAACAATCTTGAACCTGACTGTATACAGGAAAAGAAATTAAAACTATATCTCAAATTGCTACCATGAAGTGTAAAAGCAATATCATGATCTATTATGGTTATGGAAGGCATATATTAAAACCCTTGAACTTCCCTTCCGTAGGTCCGTTCAAATTAACGAATCAATTAGAGGCACAATTACCTCACTATCCATCACATCAATAACTCTAGCCCAAGTTGAAGATATAGTAATAAGATTAAGCAAAGCAACCTGAGAAACAATGAAGCAAGAACCTTATTCAGGAAACAAACACCAAAGAAATGACAAAAAACTTACTATTGTAATAGTTGAGAATTAAAGCAAAAGCATTTACCCAAAGAAACAGGCCAATTCTCACTGACACGTAGAACCACCCATGGTTGCTCCAACTCGACGAGTTTGGAGTATTCGTGTGACTCACCTCCACTTTTAACTCCTGTTTTAAAGTTGAGGACACAGAGAGCAGTCCCTGCATTATTGCCATTTTTTAATCATAACAGTTGCATCGTCAAAAGGGTTGCTGCCAAAATCATGAAGTTGTACCTTGATATTAAATGGTGAACTCCCAGGAGTAGAAAAAAGCCACAGGATGTAGAACGCAACAAGTGTGACCCCAAAAAACCTGTGTATCAAGACCAAAGCCTGGAATTTAAAGAAGGGACCATTACAGATTACATTTAAAAAGATCCAAAACAAAACTAAATCAGCTTCTAACACTCCAAATTGGTCTCACCACACAAGAAAGCAGTAAGTAGCTGAACCTAATTCATAGCATTCAACAACAAAAAGAGTGTCTATAAGTAGCTGAACCTAATTCATAGCATTCAACAACAAAAAGAGTGTCTATAAGTAGCTGAACCTAATTCATAGCATTAGACAACAAAAAGAGTATCTATAATTTGATATCCTTATGTTGTAGAGTATCAAGATTTGAAATTTCTTTCTTCTCATCAATCATTATTAACATAGCCAGATAATTCAGAGTCACGGAAAATTCAATATTACTCTCAAATGACACCAACTAGGCCAAAAATCATCATTTATCAAATACATCAATAAAACAACAATTTCACAGGTATAATACAACACTCTATTGCGGTCAAACAGAAACCATTAAAAGACAACTACTTCATGCTTTATACTGATACGGAGGCATGGAGGAGTTATTCCAAATGCAAATGGGGAATAGATTGTAGGCTTTGTTAAAAACCTTAACTTGTGCAGAATTAGTAGAACTCCAACAGGGTCTAAAACTAGCACTTAATGTAAATTAATTCCACTAGAAGTATCAAATATAGTGTCGAAAGAAGTGTAAAACTTGGTTTCAACAATTTTTAACATATTATTTCATATGAACTTCTTTTTATCTATGATTCTCCTCCCCTACTTGTGTAAAAAGACAATAAATATAATAGAGCAATGAAAGAAGGAATTAGTGAGTTACCTTTGACTTGGAAAGATTAGGCAATGAAAAGATTAACGTGGAAAGAGGGGCAGCAAAGAGTGTGAGTATCAAGGATCCCACAAACAAGCTGGGGAGATTCCCCAATCCCAAAGATATAGCCCCTTCATCACGTAAAGGAAGAACCACAAAGTATGCGCTCAAAATCTGCATATATCATTAAATTCATTTTTTTTTAAAAAGCCAAGAATATGTTTATGAGGGGGCAATTGAATCGATACTTACAAAGAAAAAAGTGGAGGAAGAGTAAAGCAATGCGGAGAGCTCGTGAGGAAGAAGAGTAACGAAAATGGAAACAAATGCCTCAATTCGATCTCTGCCCACCAAAATCATCTCATCTCATGCTCGATCAACGAATACAAATACACACAAATCTCACAAAGCTCTCACTGTCAAGATCTGCTTATTGCGACTCTTTGAATCGCTAATTGGGTTTGCCAAATTCATATGAGGTAAGCTTAATCTTCTTCTCTTCCCCTTGACCCAAATAGCCGGAATTCGTCAACTTTCGAGTGCAAGTCAATTATAACACCTTGTTTGGATGGTTGTTATCATTCTGTATTACTCCCTCCGCTCACCTTTTTTACATTGCATTTACATTAAGAAATGATGTAACTTTATTTAATATTTTCTTAAATCAACTTTATTAATAAATGACAAGATTAATTAACTATTTTATCAAGGGTATAATAGGCAAAATATGGTAATTTATGCATAAATTTTATAAAATGACAAGTATTGTGGTCCGACTATTTATAGAAAGGAATGACATATAAAATGGGACGGAGGGAGTATATTTTACTAGTAAAATTATGTGCGGAAATTTAATATCACGAAATTTATAAAGCAATACTTAAAACATATCAATCATTAAAACTAAAACACTATATTATCTTACGTACAAGATTACGTAGTAACGAACATTAATAATGTAAAGGAAAATGAAAATTATAACATCTTATCATTTATCCTTAATAACATAAGCATAAATTAATGACTATAAAAAAACATATCAGAATCTATAACAATAGAATGAAACAGAAAGGAAAAAATCGAGCTCACTGAACGCACAATGTCCCCTTATGAAAATTATTCCCCTCGAGTTGCTAATGTTTAAAGGAATAGATTCTCTCATGATAGAACGAATTTATTCACCAATATATTGATACAAAAATAATAGTGTCAGTGAGTCACTCAACATGAGCAAAGTACACGAATATTTAATAGTGTAGAAGATGATTGTAGTTCAGAATTTTCGTTATTTTAAAATGAGAGGAAATCCCTTCATTTATAGACAACAAAAGGTTATGTGAACAAATGTTTATTATGCCTTATCGGAAAGGTCACAACTATTTGAAAAAGTTGTAACCCTTAGGAAGGGTCACAACCTTTCATAAAAGTCGCAACTGTTCATAAAAATCACAACTTTTCATGAAAGGGAAGACTAATTTTGGAAATAAACAAATTAAAAGGAAATCCAGGTTTGTGTTGGATTGTACTGTATTGTATTGTTATTGTATTGTATTGTTACTTAAATTATATTTATATAGTCGGTGTGATTGAGTCATTACCTTAATATTTTCTTCTTATTTTGTTTTTACTTATTAATTTAATAATTTTATTTTATCATTTACCGTACATAGTAGATCAATTCTCATACACTATAATCTCTTGTAAGTTTATCACTTAAATTATAAATATATGACATTATGTAACAATGAAAAATGATGCAATGTATCGACTTTGTGATATGTTTTAGTAAATATAGTTGTGGTCTGTATATACATTAAGGATCGTGATCGTTTTGTTTGCTACAGTTATAGGAACTATTAAGAATTCAGATTACATAAGAATGAGAATTACTGGGAGTTCAGTTTGAACACATATATGGAAATTATTGAGAGTCTTGATTATGAAATTGATTTAGAGACTATTGAATTTGTGGGATCATGTTGATACGTGTGTAGAATTAAATTTATCGTTTATGAGTCAATAATTTGATATATCCCTACTATATGTATGTTAATATTGATTGAGATTATCGTTGTGGGTATCAGAATATGAGATTGATATTGTAATATGAGGCTCTTGGTGGAGTATTGTGCTCAATAAAGTTTGTATCTTCATTTTAGATCATAACTAACATAAGCATTGTGATTATTATGTGAGTTGCTGATGCATATTCCTTGAGGTTTGTAAGTAAAAGTAAGGTCTCATTTGTTTTTATTGTTTGAATCTGAATACATATCTTAATTTATCTCTAGATCTAAACACTAAAAAACTAAGAGATTTGTTATTCAACATCTAAATATACATAATTTACTTATATGTATATAATAAATATATAGTTCAAATAAAAATTAATCAAATATTTTAAAATATATTAATAAAATAAAATTATTATTTGATATAAAATAATAATTATGTTTGCTAGTGATAGTGGAGATAATTTATCCTGGTGTTGGTGATAGTAATAGTTGTTATTAGTGGTTAGTGATGACGGTGGTGATAGTTATGACAGTGGAGGTAGTTGGTGTTGTGGTGGCGATTGATAATGATGTTGGTGATCGTAATGGTGAAGTTCATTGATATTAGCAATTGGTGGTGTTGATGGTGGTGACTGAAGAATGTGTGGTGGTTGATGATGTATTTGTGGTAGTTGGTGGTGTTCATGAAGGTTGCTGAAGAATGTGTGGTGGTTGATGATGTGTTTATGGTAGTTGACGGTGGTGCTTGTTATGATGATGGAAGTGGTTTGGTAGCATAGATTAACCACAATGGTGGTAATGGCTGATAGTAGTGGTGGAGGTGACGACAATGATTAAGGTGATCAAAGAATGTACAATAGTAGTTGACGATGGTGCTAGTTGTGATGCCTGAGTTTGTTGGTAGTAGAAAAGGATTGCAGTGGTGATAGTGGTTGATAGTAATAGTGGAAGTAGTGATGGCTATAGAGATGCTGGTGATTGTGGTAGTAGTATAATTATAATGATGGAGGAGGTAAGTGTGGTAGCAACTGCCAATAGTGGTGGTTATGAAGGCAGAGGTGGTTGGTGGTAGACGACGATAATGGTGGTTGATGATGGTAGTAGTGGTGGTGGCTGTGATAGCAGGGGTGGTTAGTGATAGTTGTTAGTGATTGTGGATAGAGCGATGGTGAATATTATCCACAAGGGAATACCTCGAAATAATATTAAGATTGTGTTCTACATCTTAATATTAATACCCAATTAAGTGCTTAAATCATTATGAAAATAATTGTACTTAATGGTCTAATGTCTAAACCATTCAGATTCAGACTACCATTAATTGCAAACAAATGAGGCCTAAATTTGTTGAGGTTTCTATACTACTGTATATGCGCACATTTTTCCTTTTGATTATATTGCACAAATTAATGAAATTAGTTGGTTTTGTTTAAAGTTCATCCTTACTTTATTAGGGACGATCAATGATATTTATTGAGCATTCATTGTCCTTTTATTTTCTAAGCTATGTACGATCTAATTTGAGTGCAATGTGGTTTGGGATGGTGCTTAGAGGTTGTTCTGAGTTATGTGTTTAGGTTCTATCCCTTCATTGTTCATCGCTTTATAATAATATTGTGTATTTCAAATAGTTATGTATTTTCTTAGACAAATATTCTTTATCTTTAGTCTCTCATCACTTGTGATACTGATTTTGAATTGTTGTGTAGATTTCTATTATATTTCTAATATTTTTATTGAAGTTATTGTCTTGTTAAAGTTTCTTAATTCTTATTGGATTTATATCATATAATAAAATTGTGCAGTAGTTGGTCTTGCTTGAAAACAGTCAAGTGCCATCAAAATTTATTTAAATTGAATTGTGATCAAATATAAATAAATAAAAGATTGAAAAACAACTTTAAAATTTTTTTCCTTCTTATCAAACATACATACATATTTATTACCTTTTGACTTATTTCAAAATTTAGGGGAAATATTCGAGCAAAATGAGTTTGTGTTTAAAGTATTAATTATATCTATTTGACTCTTAAAATATAAAATTCAATGTCGAATTAATCAATAGTTTTCACCTTAGGACAAGTGAACACAAGAATGATAAATATAGTAATTGATTATTTGTAGCTTAATATGAACAAAAGATTTGTTTTAAGTATATGTTGGAATAAAATATTATCTTGGTTTTCCTTTTTTTTGGTAGTAAGACGATTTATTTATTTATATAAAATGAGTCAGTACATCAAAGTCTACTACATTACTGCTAACACTTAAGGATTCTGGTCCAGTAGGAATAGCACATCGTAAATTACAAAAAGACTTAATACACCTAATAACAACTGAAGTTCCTTCCTTGTCTACTTGTAGTGCTTCCAGAACAAACGTAGGGGGAACTGTCCATTCCTCAAAGAGCTTATCATCTATCAACATCTGGCCATTACGCGCTAGTAAATCAGCCACCCTATTTTGTTCTCTGAAGTCATGTTTGATTTTTGGCTCCCCCAGTTGATGGAGCAACTCCATGCATTCAAGAAGGATATTAGAAAAAGTGTCATTGCCAAATTCAGCATACTTATTACCTCTGTTGAATCAGTGGAGATCTCTATTTCCTGAATATTCAATCTTGGAGACCATGTAGCAAGGATAAAATTTCTGCACCTGTAGCAGAGAAATATTTATTTTGGAGCTGCTGCTGCTTCCTACTAGCCAATTAGTATCACGAACAACACATCCTGTACCCCCACCCTTAGTACTATTGAAGGAGCCATCTATGTTAATTTTAAAGGCAATTTTGGGAGGAGTCCAACGAATAGCTTCAGGGCTAATGTGAGCTTGTCGTGCACTAGGTTCTTTAATCGCTAGATGGATAAATTCAAGGGGTCCTGGTGATTGCTAATGATATCGGGATGTCAAGATTAACTTTGTTATGATAATTATGATTTCTACTAAGCCAAATATTCCACATAAGAAATGGAAAGACTTAATCTTAGTATTTATTTTTCGAAGACTATCTAGCCAATTTGGATTATTAGATTCTTCTATGTCTGTAATAAGGTTCTTTACTCTATTATTATCCCAATATTTTTGGACGATGGGGCACTCAATAAAAATATGTCTCACAGTTTCAGGATTGTTGCAGATTGAACAGGAAGGATTCATGTTTATGCCTAGAGAATGCAAATAATGACATGTTGGCAATCTATTTTGGTTACAAAGCCAGAGAAAAAACTTAATTTTATTTCCAGATCCAATTGAAAGTCCTTACTATGAGTAGGAGCTTTAGAGGATTTATCTTTTATGAACTTGTAGGCTGAACTAGTAGTGAATAAACCATTATTGGTAAGTGACCAAACAAGTTTGTCTTCCGAATTCACGACAACCTATGGAAGGACCAGGTTCCTGATTGGATGAAATCACAAATCTTTAGGTTGGACTCGTTTCTATTTAAAGGACCCCTAATTTGGGAGTTGAGGGGGATTGAGTTTGGGATCCACTTATCTTGCCAGAAATTGATCTTATTGCCTCGGCCCAGTTCCCATCGACTCCAGTCTATGCATGTCTTCCAAGTTCCAACCATGGATGATGTTTTTCCATGTAGAGCTGGTAGTCTTTAGATGCTTATTACTAGTTTGGAGGTCTGTATTTCTAGTGTATTTATTGGTGAGGAGAGTGGTCCAAATGGATTTAGGTTTTTTGTAAAGTCTCGATGCTAGTTTTGTGAGCATTACATCATTTCTAGCACTACAATTTTGTACTCCCAAACCCCCGGATTTCTTGTCCTTAGTTACTACATCCCAACTTAGCTTGTGAAGTTTCCTCTTAACGTCACGTCAGTAGTACCCCAAATAAAATTACGTTGTACTCTATCGACTTGCTTTGTAATGGTACTAGGTAATTTGATATAATGCATAACATGGGTAGTCATATGACTAAGAGAAGATTTAACAAGGGTCGTTCGCCCCGCTATATTTAGAAACTTTGTTTTCCAACTTACCAATTTGGATTGGAGGTTGTCGGTTATAAATTGAAAGTCTCGTTTTTGCGGTCTTTTATTGAGCATGGGGAAGCCTAAATATTTTCCAAAAGATATGCTTGTTTTGATCTTCATGGAGGAGGAGATCTCATCTTTAATCTCTTTGGAACAATTATTAGAGAAGAGGATTTTTTATTTTTGGTTATTGATCCTCTGACCTGACCAAGAGCAAAAATTATCAAGGATTACTTTTTTTGGTTGCCTGGGATATAAGTACTAGATCGTCTGCGAAGAAAAGATGTGAAAGGCTTGGGCCGTAGGTGGAGATTTTAATGGAGATCCATATTTTCAAATTAACTGCTTGATTGATTTGGTGAGAGAGTACTTCCATACATAGAATAAACATATAGGGGGACATAGGGTCACCTTGTCTTAAGCCCCTAGAAGGAAAGAAAAAATCTGTACGTGTACCATTAATCAAGATAGCAGTTCTATTGGTACAAATACATGACATGATAAGATTGATTATATTCCTAGGGAAGTTGAAGTAGTGAAGTGTTTGTCTTACAAAAGACCATTCTATTTTTTCAAAAGCATTTTCAAGGTCTATTTTAACAATGAAGTTCCCAGTTTTTCACTTCATTTTTCTAAAGTGGCTAATGATCTCTTGGACAATAATGGCATTGTCAGTAGCCTGTCGATTTTTAAGAAAACTTGATTGACAAGGCCCAATCAACTTAACCATCATTGGTCTGAGTCTTCTAGATATAATCTTAGTGATAATCTTATAAGTCGTGTTGCACAGACTAATGGGACGAAAGTTTTTTAGCGAGGTTGCATTTTTACACTTAGGAATTAAACAAACATGAGTCATGTTGATATCCTCGAGAATGCATTCTTTTTTAAAAACATTCTTACAGAATGAGATTACAGATTCTCCAATTATGTGCCAATACTTTTGATAGAAAAATCCATCTGGACCTGGAGCTTTAAAGGGATGGAAGGAGTTGATAACATTCTTGATTTCCCCATCAGCAGGCTCGGAGCCTAAAAGGGCGCTATCTTTTGCAGGATAATGGGGTAGTTATAGGTTTGGGAGTTACATGTCCTGAATAAATTATTATAATATGAGGTAATATGTTGCTCATAGATCCAAGTGTTATCCTCCAATTTAAGGGAGAGAGTTGTGTTCCTTCTACGATGATTTAGAGTGGTAGTATGGAAAAATTGGTATTAGCATCCCCTTCATTAAGCCAATTTATTCTAGATTTAAGTTTCCAGAACTCCTCTTCTCTTTTTAGAATATCACTATATTCTTTGATGAGATCTTGTTCAAGGTTCAGAAGGAAATAACTATTCGGATAGTTTTTAGAATTGTGGATATACCTTGCAGTCTTTTCATAATATTATTTTTTTTAATAGAAAATGTTACCAAAAGTATTCTTATTCCAAGTGGTAACGTCTCGCTCAAATTGTGAGATAGCATCAGGGAGGTTGTGAGCATTTTTCCAAGTATTATCAATAATATTAGGGAGTTCTGGATGGGAGGACCATATTGTTTCGAATCTAAAGATACATTTTTTATCAGTAACTATATCTTTAAGGAGAGATAGGAGTAATGGGCAATGGTCGGAGTGGGTTTTAGGTAGATGGAGCACTTGAGTGTCTGGAAAGCTCATTAGCCAATCATAGTTGGCTAATTAACATAAATATGTTAATTATAGTTGGCTAGTGAGGCATGGAGGAAGGCGATTGAATATTGATGATTGTATGGTATCCGTAATGTATGTATGGTTTTATAGTGTTTAATTAACATAAATATTATGAAGGCTAAACTTATATACAGTCCCTTAAACCTCCATTTAGACACTTGAACTCAGCCTTCTTCCAAATATAAACACAATACTATATACAATTTAGTTACTCAAAATACATTTGAAACACAGGTTGTGATTAATTGATTAAATGCTGGAGGAAACTGAGGTACCCTATTAAAAGCCACTCCAATTATTGGTTGGTTAACTACTCAAGTAAAGAACTTGTGCCAACTCCAGCTCAAACAAGGTTCTATATAGGTTGTCACAAAAAAAAAACAGAATTTATATTGATACGAGTACATAATATTGGAGAAATGCTAAGCAGAACAACAGTCCACTCTACCAGAAAAACTGGAAGGATTAGGCACATCATCTTTTATACAAAGTGAAGAAACTGCTTTACAAACTGCCCTATAATCTCTCCTTTCGGAGGCGCTCTAATTCTTTGGCCATTTGCCAATGTTCTAAGGTTAAAGTGGTTTCACCAAAACTTAGAGATACAAGACGACCCATTGTCAGAAACCTGCAGAACAAAAACACTGGCTTCAATACAACCACTGTCATGACATGAACACCAAATGTAGTCCAACTAATACTGCAACTGACCTGCTGAAATCTAGGCTACCTAAGCTTCTATCTGCCTGCCTTGCCGCTACTAAGTCATCTTCTACCACCTGTGATATGGCAACCAATAATTAGTCAAAACAACTTTGGAAGATTTACAATCACCACTTTGGATCACAAACAATAAGCATAAGAGTTTCAAGGGGACTTTTTACCAAGGAGAGTGGTTGTTGATAATCATTTATCATAAGCAGGGTAACACAAAGTGTTTAAATGGAAAAATGTTCATACAAATCTAAGATGGCCATTTTATCGTAACCCCACATTGAGAGTTTCCAGATAATGTTTAAACTTATCTTCTGAGATGTCAATCATAAACTCTTACCTTCTGCATCTCTTGCGTAATAGAGTGAGATAACGATCTCATAGTAGCCAGGTACCATCTCCAAGATTGCAGAACTTCTATCTCAACATCTTGAGCAGCATCTACTGACAATGGTCGAAATGGTAAAACCAAATCTGCTGGGAGTATGTTGGATTTCCCCTCAGAAAGAACTAGCAACTGAATGTCCGCAGGCATGTCCATTTTATAATAAGTGAAGTCATATTCAACCTAACAAAAAAAAGAAGAGAAGAAAAACTGGCTATAAGATGGACTCATAGTTATGAAAACTATGTATAAACTCCACCTGCATGCATAATCTTAACCTGATAATATGATCACACTATATTATTATCTCACTTTAGCATATACTACTGTCTTCCAATACCGGACACAAGAGAAAGGATATTTGCAAGTTTATCAATCCATTATTACCTTTTGCAGTTCCAACAAGCTTTGCAGAACTCTTGCATTCTCAAGCCCAATAGGATTAAGTCTCCCTTCTTGTAATTGAGTCTCGTCAATAGTTAAATGAGAACCTTCAGCAAGTTGCAGTATCCCTGATGCCAGCCTGAAGCATTCACCACAAAGTTACACGAATGACCAATGACATGTCAACTGAACATAAAAATCAGTAAATCTGGTTAATCATATTGAACTGCTGTACCTATTAGTTTGATAATTTTTTTTGGGTGCAAAAGGAATTTTGTTAAGGTAATCCACTGTTAAAGGTACACAATGTGTGAACGGTAGAAGGTTCTTGAGTGCAAGATTAAGGCGATGACCATAAACAGACAGGGTCTCCTTGTTAAAACATGTTAGGTTCAAGGAAAGCTTTCCAACGGCAGTTGAATCCACTCTAGCATGCACCTGAAAGAAATGGAGAATATACTTGATATAAGTATCTTACATATTTAAAGTCTATAATCTATCCAGCTACAGGTAAGAAAAATGAGTCATTTTCATGCCTTAGACAACAGATGCAATAACATGAGATTAGCTGCTACACCATCATTTCCTAGGATAGTCGTGAGATGCCTTAATAGAGTTTCCCTTATTTCTTTCACCAGGTGGTATTTAAGCTGCAACAATCATAACAAGAACGAGGACCATTAATCACAAGAAAAAGAGAAGTAATTAGTCTACAGTGCAAGAATAATTTATGCTGACAAACCCCACACCTGCATTATTTCCTGCATACTGCCAACAAAAACCCTCCAACCCCCCAAAAAAGACTCAACAAGAACATACCCAGTGAAATCCCACAAGTGGGATCGAGGAAGGGCAGTGTGTACGCAGACCATACCCCTAACTCATGGAAGTAAGGAGACTTACCAGAAGACCCTCGGCTCAAGTATAACATATCCAACTAATGAAAAAAGGAAAGCGACGGAGGAGAATCAAACAACTAATAAAGAAACAGTAACAATACAAAATAATGCAATAGCCTAAACGCAATCAACAACAAGTGATGGTGGAATCAAAAGCAAGACACTAAAACAAAATGGCTAAACCCCTCCAAAAAACAAGACAACACTCGATACCTACTAACCTTCTACCCTAATAAGCGACCTCCATACTAGGTAAAAATAACAAGAGCTTGCAATCCCACTACTTACCTCAAGTGTGGGAGAACCTGAAATAAAGTCTTGATTGGAAAGCTTCTTGTGAATAAGGCAATGGAGTCGAGGTACCTGAATCAGAGAAGCCTCTTAAAGGGCATTTATAACCACAGTGATGGAAACTGGCAGCAGGAATACATTCGCATTAAAGTATTCAAACCAAAGAAAGAATAAAAAGGAAATAACAACAGGAAGACCAGTCTAGGAACAAAACACTAATAAAGTTAAACCAAATTTGGTGCACTCGGAGACTTGATTGTTTTTATACCACTGGCCTCTCCACATAATCATTCTGCACAGTTGATTTTTTATTTTTTTTTTATAACCGAGAAATCCGTTTGTGACCCGCCCTTTGGACCAATCACAGCCTTCTAAACTTGGTGGATAATGGGCCCGCCCCTCTACCCTTCTCCACTTAAATACCGGGCTTCGCTTTGCATGGTGTGGGGCTTGAACCTGCGACCTAAGCCACAAATCCTCTACATTCTGCACAGTTGATTTAGCTCCTACTAGATGTCAATTTCTTCTTGGTTTTAGCTTAAGCTTCTGCACAGTTGATTTAGCTCCCTACCAGATGTCAATTTATTCTTGGTTTTATAGCTTAAGCTTCTGCACAGTTGTTTTAGCTCCCTACCAGTTGTCAATTTATTCTTGGTTTTAACTTAAGCACTGTAGCCATCAAATGATTTAATAGATACAGATATCAGGAGCAATTGCAATGGCTTCCATTGCACAGAAAAATACAGTACCCTGATCTATGCCCTTGTATGTGCTATATAGAATGTAGTGAATTCTCAACTGTGAAGTTCCCTTTTAATTTGATCCGGAAAACAGAATGACATACTAATATTCCATAATCAAGTATCAAAGCCAGTGGTGACAGATAATGATAATTGGTCTACTATTCTGACACCCTAAATCTCAGTCCATATAATTAAAGAAGGTCTCAACTAATAAAATACATTACAAGAAAAATACCTTGGTTGGAGGCATCTGAGTCTGTGTATCATCATCACCCAAATAGCCCAAAATATCATTGTCAACATTTTTGTCTACCGAAAACTCCGGATCAAATGTTAAGACACCAATGAACTCAAAAACATCATTTAGCTTCAAATCAGATTCAGGAGAGTCGTATATCTGTAAGATTACGAATGTACCGGTAAAATTTTAGCAGATAAGGTGCACACGCAAACTTCAGCTTAAACTAGCAACTCAAGATTTACCTTCACAAGACATGGCAAAGAATTTCTGTCAAAATATGGAAGCACACTCGTAGCTGAACCAATGTCAGCAGTTGGAGTGTCCCCTAGATTGGATGAATTGGAAGTGATCCCATCCTCACGCTGTTGTGTTAACAAAAAATCATGAAGCTTAATCAGATGTTGATGGATAACAATGTGATGAATAGACAAAAAATGCAACCACTGAGAGCAACCAACGAGACCAGAAGTTTACATCCATAATTTTCAAGTCAAGTACAGCTAATGATTGGTAGTTGAATAGAGTAAGAGAGAAGTAACAATGAACTCAGTGTGACATACCATCTTTTTATTGGAGGTGGAAGCTTGAACCTCCTCATTTGTGACCTATCAATAAACAAATCATTAAAACGCCTTATGTGCATATGCCTATTAGTCAACTAGTTGATTATACTAGCAAAAGTTTAACTTGGGTACATCCAGACAAACAAATGGAACATACTTGCATATCAATGTCATCCATTGATGTATCATCCTCCCTATGGCGTTTCTCCCTTTGTGGAGATGAGGAAATTGAACTTGGATTGAGCAGGGACTCAGAGGAATATTCAATCCATGAATTCTGCCCTGGAACCTAAAGCAACACCAGAAAATCAATTATTTAATTGTGTTTCTCAAGAATCAAAACAGAAGTAAACAGGGTTTCTTTTTTGACAAGGTACAACAGGATACTAAGAAACACACTGTCTAGCAAAATAATTACAGTATTAAATCTTCTTCCATAATCCAAAAGATAAAATAGGATTTTCATCATCTAGCCAACAACCATTCCACCATAAATGTAGATTTTGACGACATGTTCTTCACAAAAGAAAAGGAGTATGTCTAGTGGATAAACAAGAAAGTAACAAGGTTTTCAAGACTCACAGGAACACAGTAAAGTAATCGCCGCTCCCACACTCGCATGTCAGGTGAAGATCCCGTAGCCATAGGGAATTGAAAGAAGTCACCAAACTTATTCGTTCTCCAAGTTTCTCCGTCCTAATTAGAACATTAAAAAAAAAATAGTAACGAAGACATAGGTACACTGTAAGTGAGAAAGCAGGCACAAAAATGATATTATACCTTGTACATGCCAACATATAATTCATTTCCCAGCATATCTTGTATCATTCCCCGAAATCGAACAAGAGTATTGGATTTCAGCCGTGCAATAGATGAAGGATTCAGAACTGGAACCTATAAAAACAAGATACTACTACTAATCAGCTACTCTTCTAAAAAAATAATAGAACCGAGTGGAATTTCAAGACAAAACCTGAGAAAGGCCGCCATCGTCATAGAGAAACTTCCTGAATAGATCAATGGCGCCCCAGTCCTTGCCGTCGAACGCGGCTGGATCAGAGACTTTTCTTAGCGCATTTTCAAATGTCGATCGGACAGCTCCCTGTGGATTTAGTAGGCAATCGTAAGCGACTCCCACCATTGTTGATTGTATTCGCCGGAGTAAAGGAAAGTAGAGAGTGAGTTAGGGTTGAAGGAGAAATGGCAGTTGCTGTTTAAGCTATAACTGATCTAAAGTAGGTGCCATTTCCCGCCAAGCTATGGGATTTCCCGCCAATTTGGACGGTTGGGTTTAAGTCCAGTTATAAATTTCGGGCCCCAATTTTGGATTGGGCTCTATAGGACCATTCTGCACTCCGGGCGAACCTAACATATATTTCTGCTGATAATCATTTAATTTATGAGGAATTGACACGTAAAAACTACTTCGTAATGACCTATTTTTCCTTTTAGTTTGTTTAAGAAAAATTATATTTTTTCTTTTTTTCGTAAAATTTTAATTTTAATTTTTCATATGACATGTTCCCGTCCATAAGATTCAAGGACGATTTAAGGACATTTTTGTACATTTAACATAATTTTAATTTAGAACCACAAAATTGAATTTTTTTCTTTATTTTCTTAAATTTCGTGTCAAGTTAAACTATGTCATTCCTTTTTAAACAAAGTGAGTCTCATTCTTAGATTAAATTGATAGTAGCTAGGGGTGTACAAAACCGAACCGAAAACCGAACCAAACCACAAACCAAAAATAAACCCGACTAGTGATTTGGTTTGACTTGGTTTGGTATTGAAAAAATAACCCAACTATATTTGGGTTGGTTTGGTTTTAACTAAAAAAAACCAACCCGAGACCAAACTAACCCAACATAATATATAAAATTTTAAAATTTTATTTTATACATAAAAATATTTACTTTGATATTAGTTTTAAATATTTCTTATACTTTTTCATAGTTTTTATCTTTTAATATATTATTTAAAGTTTGAAACTTAGAATTCTGAATGGTCTAATAAAGATTATAGTCCACAGATGTTGGTGATTATAATAAAACTTAAATCAAAATCAAATTAATACTAATGCAAAAAGAAAATCAATTCAACATTAAGAATGACAATAATATTGAATATTTGTTCTTTAGTTTTACATTGGTTTAGACAATTAATATACATAATCTATTTTTAATTTCCTTTAATATTTAGTGTAACTAATACTTATTAAACTTATTTTAGCATTATTTAGTACTTTTAAATTATGATCATTTTCAGTATGACTTGCTAATTTGCAATATTTATTTTATGCAATTTCATTATTATTATTTTGTTGGATATTTTAGTGTCATTAATCATATCATATTTTGTGTTATTTTCTTAAGAAACATCTTAGATAGTTGTATTTTGGTAGGATTAAAGAAATATTTGAAGTACAAGTAAATTATCTGTTTGTATGAATACTTTACCAAAAAAATTCGAAAATCCGAAAAAACCCAAGGTTGAAAAACCCGAAATTTATTGGTTTGGTTTGGTTTATAAATTTAAAAATCTGACACAAATGGCTTGGTTTGATATTTGAAAAACTCAAACCAACCCGGCCATGTACGCCCCTAATAGTAGCCATTGGGTCACATATCAATCCATTTTAAATGGGCTGAAATAGGTTGAGCTAACAAATGAGCGGGTCAATAACCAATCCAAATCTAAATGGATTGAGCGGGTTGGGTTTGATTTTGCCACCCCTAGTGAAAAGTCGAATGAGGGTCTCCTCACATGTGAAAGAATGATGTTAGTTTCATTTAAGGGCATGTTTTTTACTGAAAAAAATAATCTAAATAATCTCATCCATCATTTATTAAAATAACAAAACAAGGAAACAAGCGAATGTTTAGATATTTTGAAGTGAACTTAAATTTTTTACCTTTGAACGCTTATAATTGCAAAACTTGCAATCGATACTTGAACTCCTCAATGTTTTCATTTTATAATACTACAAACATTTAGTTCAATTGAATATACACCTTCCGGATTATTGAAACATGACTATAAAATTTCAAAAAACAAAATATAAAATAGAAGAAAATAAAAGATGAATGAGAAAATGTGAAGTGACTAACTCTATATTTATTATTGAAGAAAGAGATATAACTTCAGGTAAAAAGTTAATAAAAGAAATTAGTTCATCTATTTATGGGCGAATTACCTTTAAATTTGGTGATGTGTTTTAGGTTGAACTGACGAAAGTTAACTTCGATTATCATAATTCGCTCACAATTGGACGAAGTGTCCAATTAGGTTTGTATTGAATCTCTTTTATTATGAAGTGCCCAAAAAATGTTCATTTTAAAGTCGTACTCTCCTTATAATCTGCAAAGAAAAAGATTATTTTTTCCAATGGTGGTATCCAGATCATTTTGAGCTCTCACTCATTAATATGGGGCAATGATGAAGTTAGTAGCTGGGATACGAGTTCGATCAAATTCAATAATTTTTACTTATAAAAAGTGTTTGTGTCAAGAAATTTATTCAGTACAACTATAAGAATTTAGAACTCAATTATTATCACTTAGAGTTATCATGATTCTAAAATGAGAATTCATAAAGTTAAAAAATCATAGTTCCGCCTCTGAATACACTGATATACTTGAATAACTCTATTGATAACATTCATGATTGAGTCAAGAAAAAAAGAGAAACACAAAATGGCCAAGGCTGTTATATTCTTATGAGTTCATATATAAGAGGAGGAAATAGTACTACTAATTAGCCCTTAAGCTATATACTACAAAATTCATCTTGAGAAGAGCTTGGTGAAGAAATTTCCAGAGTTGGATTTTTCTAGGCAAGCTACGTGCGCATATCTTCCCAATTTGTCAACTTGCCTTGCTTCTCCACTCGTATCTTTCTTGCAAACCTTGCACGTTTTGTCTACCCATCCCTCCTCCACATATTGTCCATCCACTGTTAATTTGTTCCCAAAAACAAAAACAAAAGAAAGAGTGGTTAATTAAAGCCATAGAATATAATTAATTAGGAGTATATAGATATATAATTACCCTCAACGTAGGACTTGAAGAAATCTTTGTATGTCCCACCAATCTTCCTTCTCAGAGCTCCATACTACAAAAAAAGTCGTCTTCATAAGTAAACAAGTACTAATACACAACTTGATTAACATATAGTGTTAGTGTCGTTTGGTAGCTGATAAAAGTTATGCAAGTATTAGTAACTTAGTGATGTATGAGGGAATTTATGTATTTTTTTTATGTAGGCTATATAACTTATCTCCAAACCAATTATCAAACGATGTATTATAGAAATGAGAATTTACCTGTTCTCTAGACATTCTCTCTCCGGATTGTGTTTTTTCTCTTGCTTCATCAAGAAGCTCAGCGTCCTTTGAAGATCTAACTTGGGAAAAATCAAGAGCTTCAGTTACACTTGTAAACAAAGATTGTTTCCTCTTATTTTTTGGTTCTTCTTCTTGTGTATCCTCTTTTTTAGCCTTTGCTGAAATTGCTACTAGTTTTGATGAGCAAATTCTGCTGCTACGAAGAATACTGCATTTGGGGAAATATTCTGAACCACTCAAATAGTAATTTTGAGAAGGTGAAAAGGGAATAGCCCTCAGCCCCATTATATTGTATGAATTTGTGGCTTAATTAATTACTACCTTGAAGCTGTACCTTTATATGAGAATTTTGTTTGTGGCATACTTATTTTTTTATATTAGAATAGAAAATGAAGGGCCAGTCCCATAACTGGTGGTTCATAACATATGACGTGGCTTTTGGCTGACAACTTAAATTCCTTAAATAAAATATTTCCCAATAATATTACTCCTCTTGTCTACATATTTGTCTTTTTTCACCTTTCATGTGGTTATAATGAATTTTGTTTCTCTTATTAATCGTCCAACCTTCTTCCTATAAGAATCAAGTAACAATCTTAGCTTAACTAGCGTTTGATTAATTCTTGTTCAAGTATATGTTGTCTATATAGCAAGCTATTTGAAGTGTGCGCAAGTTTTCTTTGCATACCATAGTTGTAAAATTTAAAAAATAATTTTATTTCGTACTTAATAATATAATAACGTTTTCTTCTGGAGAATGAAGCGACAGACTTTTAATTATTTCCAGTTAGTCTTATATTTGCCCTGTTATTTTATCTCGAGAATGACACATCAAAAATTTGAATAGATAAGAGATCAAATAAAAAACTTCAGTAATCTGCACAATAATTTCATTTACCTCTCTAAATAAGGTCCTAATAAGATACATAGCTATATGAGTAAAGTGAAATGATTTAATTAAACAATGTAGACCATGCCAACTTCAAGAAGGGATGCTGGAGGAACTTTAAGGGATACATCTGCACCTCTGCAATTCCTCCTAAGGAAATTATAACCATAATTTATAGCCAACCTCTTCAACACAGATGATCCTTGTTTTGCTTTCACGTGTGAATGCCCTAGTACGAATGCTGTACCTGCTTGTTGTGCTGTATATAAATCTTCTAGCTCTTCCTGCAGCTGAGAACTCATTTCGTCCCGTGAATCCACTTCCGACTCGTTATCTATGGCAAATCTCACTTTTCTTTCCACAGGTTGCATCTCTATCACATCTGTCACACTTTCAACTGTAGGGAACCCGACAGACACGCTTGCAGGCTGCATGGTTTCTTCGAGTTCGAAAGCTGGTGTGCCTGACAAATCTAGAGTTCCTATAACGGTCAGTCTACATTCTCCTGACGATGCACCAGAACGTGAGCAGTCATCCTCGTTGCATGCGTCGATGATTCCATGTGCCTTGTACCAATCATACCGGATGAAATCAGCCAGCTTACTGACTAGTTCGGATTCAAAGGAGTCGACATCCTGGTGAACGTCACGGTAACCATAACGGACAATGCATCTATAGGAACGATGAGCTGCAGGACCAACACGGCCTACAAGGTATCTCTCAGCTGGGGGGACAAAAGGGACTGGCACGGATTTCACACACACGAAAACAAGTATCCGGTGGTAGGCAGGGAGGTTGGTAACAAAACGTGAGAAGTTGGCTGGAATCCCAGAAGTCAAATCTGTGAATACGAGGCCGATGCCAGGGACTCGAGTAATACCCAAGCTTGGACCTAGTGCCAGCAGCCATTCTAATGAAACCTTATTGTGGAGATCATATTCATACTTTTTAACTGTGGCGTAGTGCCAAACAAACATGACAGTAACCAAAAAGAGTGCAAGCAGGATTGGTAGCCAAGCGCCTTCAAGAAACTTAATGACGGAGGCTGAGAAGTAGAGTAACTCAATAGACCCAAACACAAGGAGAAATCCAAGGGCAAGTATTGGAGGCTTGTTCCAGCAGAGGATGATGACTAATGAAGTAAGGCAAGTGGTCACTAGCATCACCGCCATCACTGCTAGTCCTGCAATTGATAAAGGATGAAAATATGACACCTTAAGATATACACTGAAGTTTCAAGTTAAGTGCTTGCTGAACTCTATACAGCTTCATTCATATAGAGAAGAGGGAAAAGAGACTAGTAGGAAAAGAAAACAAAAGGAAAGAGCTGTTTAGGGCCTTAGGCTGACAAGAAGGAAAAGACTCTGATTGAGTCACTATAAAAGCAGGCAGCCAGCAATGAATTGTCTTATAAGAATACCAGGTATATGAAACATTTTTTCTATAGCATATAGTAAAGAAAACATCAACTGTAAGAAGTAATAAAAGATTTTTGAAGATCACACATTAAGCCACATTGAAGAAGTTAATCAGAACTGTTAGAAGGCTTTGAAAATGATTGACAGTAGACAGTAATTGATGCCTTTATAACGTGGCTTGGAGAAAGAATGATTGGCCACAAGTACCTGACGCATTTCCCATGTGCTTTGTGTCTCTGAAACCAATAGTCACAGCAACACAAAGAATCATGAGTATCCAATTGATCTCGGGAATGTATATCTGGCCATGTATCTTGGCATTGGTGTGAACAACCTTGACTCTTGGGAAGCAACCAAGGGATTGACTCTGGTTGATTATTGAGAATGTTCCACTGATGATTGCCTGGCTTCCCACAACAGAAGCCAGAATTGCTATTACTAGCACTGGCCATCTCACAACATCTACATTGCAATTAATTTTTTTTAAAGAAAAAACAGAGAAGGAATAAGTCACTGAAAAATATGCATGGAATTCAAATGAAAATTGATAAACATGATCAAGAAGTTTGTTCTACAAAACCAGCTTATGTTCATGAAAACAATTGTTAACAACAGATAGAGATGGTGGTCTTTCTCTGATGTCTACAAGTACTTCTATAGGCCCAGTCCCATACAATGCCTTAATGAAGTAAACACTATGAAAACACCCACAATTTGATTTAGGATAGGCCAGACTTGGCTCATACTTGAAAAAAATAATCATTTCCATAGTCCATTCCCTTCACAATTCAGCACTAGTTCATTTCAGATATCTTGATGCAACAACTGGATAACAGTGTCTAAATTTTTTTATTTTTTTTTACCCTCCCAGGAGCTACCACCCCTTTTGCTCCCTTGGTGACTCGAACTCGCAACCTTTGGGTTGGAAGTGAGGGGTGCTTACCATCCGAACAACTCCCTCTCGTCATAACAGTGTCTCAATAATTATCATGTTTAGACATCAGGTCATTCAGGTTTCAATTTCATACATAAACCGTTACATCATGAAGAACTTGAATACATAAATAATACATTGCAAAGGATATCAACTAGCATGGTTGCAATATCTGCTGACAGAGAAATCCTTACATCTAGAGCAATTGTTGACTTCAAGTTCAACGTTGCTCATTGCTGTACTAATGATAGTTCAAGCATCAAGAATTTCAGTTCAATTGTATGAACTAACATCCCTCGAAACTGAGATCAATTTACTTTAAATGTAGAACTTCTACTCCCCCAGTCCCAACAACCTTCCCATTTTAAGATGTCACAAAACGTTCGACCATATGACAGGTAATATTATTCTATACAACTTTCAGAATATCCAACAATACAAATTCATTTAACTATCAAATGTTAAAGATGTTTTCTGTATCACTTCTCAACCAAAAATTAATATTTTCTTCTACTATCACTACCGTGTTATACATGTCCTTTTTTTTGTGGAAAAACATATTATACTTGTCAAATTATTACCTTCAAGTCAATGTCTAGTTATTACCAAAATATTGAACTAGATAATTAAAAAGAAAAAAAGAAGTTACTACCAAAATATAAAATGTGTAGCTTACCTACTTTAGTGTCTTGAATATACACAAATTTATCAACTGAAAGTTCAAACTCCATATCAAACATAAGTACAAAACTATATATGCCTTTTTTTTTTTTAACTATGTATGCCTCAGTACCATCTAAACTTGTTTAACATTGTAATGATACCTGGAACTGATACATAGAAACCAATCTTGTGAATGGTGTGGTGATGCTTTGATAAGAAAGCTGCTTGACCCATATAGGCCAAGATTAGTGCTGGATAAACCAGAAAGGTGAATGCAATCTGTGGCAGGATAAAGAATTAGAGATATCATTTGAGATTAAAATACAGTCTATTGCTGTAAACGTACAAGGACAAAATTTGGTTCATAGAGTTTACTTGAATTGCAGTATATGAGAAATGCCCAAGATCAGCAAACATTGCTTCAGAACCTGTAATACGGTAAATAAAACATTTTAACATTCATTACTGAAACATTGGATCTTTGTTGCAGTGCATCACTATGTCCTATATAGTACACTATTTTTTTTGTTGAGAAAGGTAACTTGACTATGTCCTATATAGTACACTATTGATACCATGATTATAGCCTCACCAAATCTAGATGTATATAGTACACTATTGATACCATGATCAAAGCATGATCCAGAGGTGAACAATGTTGAATATAAAAACATTATCAAGTATCAGGCCATACATTACATCAGAACACAATTCTCTCCCCATCACAATTTATTTGTTTCTTTTCTCTAATGAATGGCCAATTTGACCAATCTTCAGAGGTATATAGAATATAGAATGGTTCTTTTTTTTTTCAATGTAAAACTTGGACATTTTGAAACTACGAAAGAGAAAAAAGTTGCAACCTTTTCCATGTTAAAGTGATGAAAGAATACATCAAAATTTTCAAAGATAACTTTGTTTGGCTCTTGGCAAGGGAAGACAGAACGATTTTATGAAAGAGAGAGTACATTTAAGCTATTGGCAGATTGTATTATATGAATCTGTACTGAACAGATGCTTCATCTGTTTTGTCCTGATTTACAAATATGCATTTTCTAACCAACTGCTCTCATACTATTAATTTCAATCAAGTATTTCATGTCAACTTTTTACTAGAATAGCCTTCAACAAATCCTAGAACCATAGATCATGTACTACCACAAATTGGACCTTATATTTGCCAACTGACATGCTTTTAGATACTAGAGAACAGGCGTCTGACATATGAACAGGTAAGCCTACAGAAAGCAAGGTACATACAATAGCATCACTTTTAGCATGTTCTAGATGGCAGCACCTGATTTATATAAAGCTGCATATTAGACTTCAGAAGATATACCAAAGAAACAGAGCTTATGACCACTCTAATACAAAAAAGCGAAGTGTAAGAAGACATATTACCAGTTATGCAGAGCAGAATTCCACCCAAAGACATCCATCCACCTTTTCTTGTTTTCTTCAGGAACTTTACCATGTAATAGGGGGAAAGAGCTTTATAAACCTGTGGATTCCAGTGGATAATGTTGTATAACCCAAGAGCACTAATGCAGAGTAACCAGGTCATCACAATTGGTGCAAAAACAAAACCAACTCGATGTGTGCCATAATGTTGTAATGCGAATAGGCAGACCAATATGAAGCAAGTTATTGGAATCACTGCATCTGCATAAGCAAAACATGGATGTAATTCAACAGTACTTTTGTCAAAAAAAAAAAAAAACATGGATGTAATAATGAATCAAAGTTTAACAATAACTTCTGTAAAGATCTGTAGTGATTAACACTTACGCAGCAGATACATCTAGAAAAGTAAGGAAGAAACAAAGAAATATAACTCAGCAGAAAAGATATTAATGTCAAATCTCTTCTGTTGTTTCCCGCACCCATCCTTTAACTAAATACCAACAAGAAATATAAGAGGAAAGCATTGGAAACTCAAAATAGTTGGCTGATTTAAGTCTGCCCCTGCACACGTACCCCCTCCCCAGCCACACCCCAAAAACCACCGTCTTTTCTTTATATCTATACCATTTCATTCCAGGTGAATTTCTTGTTTCAACTCATCGCTCTGTATTAAAGTCGTGGAGAATGAACTTCACTTCTTGTTTGCTCTAATATCTAGTTTTGATAAAATACCATATATGAATAGGTAAGCGCCTAAGCGATATCTAATTGAATTGATTCACCAAATCTTCCATCTACCAAAATAGAAGAGATGTCTATTAAGGTCAGCTTCATGAAAAAAAGAAAGAAAGGAAGCAAGTTTAGCGAACATAGAGATGGAAATCGATGGATTTTGCCCAGCTGTTGTCACCAGAAAGTTGGAAAAAGAACACTAGACTTATCAGATACATAATACAATAGCTTGTACAATTTAGGAGGAAAGTCCTTGTAGCAAACATAACTTGTTCCACGCTCAGACTTCACATGTTTATCATGTAAGGTACTCAGAGAGAAAAACAACGTTTTCCTTTCAGTTGAAAGAAACAATGACACTGGTAAATTTGACAAGTGACAACAATTGTGGTACTACAAGGTTCTTTGCCTAAAATATTCTTTTCAGTCGAAAGCTATGCTGACATTGGTCATAATACCTTTTGGAAGTGACAACATTTCTGACACAATCACTACAATGAGATACATTTTTTCTTTTGGTCCTTCTTTTTGTGTTGAATGGTACTATGAGATTCTTTACCTGGTCAGAAGCAAAACCTAAGTTTGACAGAGTAATTGTTACCCCAGAAGTGAGTTTGAACAGAAAGGTCAAATATTTCCAGACAGTGAGTTTGAAAAGAAAGGTAAAACATTCCAGACAAGTGAGTGCCCTACTGTTACAGCAATTATATCTTTCCCTTTTCCATGTAGATAGTACATACTAAATAGTGATTATTAAGTTGTAGCCATATAAAGAATAATTTTTAAGATTTTCTTCTCTCTCTCTACCGTATGCTCTTTAACTGTAACCAGCCACCAGATTGTAATAGAATAAGAGTGAGTCGTCTACTATTACCAGGCCTTACAATTGCAAGGTCTGTGCACTGACAACAGTGGAAGTTTTCTCGGCCAATTTGGTTATTAAGGCTGAGAAGGTTAGAAATGGGTAATGAGAAGATGAACAGAGAGGAAGACAGACATCCTTATCCATGATCACTGAAATGTTGATTGACACTGAACAGGTAAGTTAATTAAGCATCGACACCACAACGTTTGACTGGATTGTCTCACAGTTTTGCTTTATATTCTGTAACACAATCAATCACTCCATACTTTGATTTTGTACTAAGACAAGGCTATTCAAAAAAAGTAGTACAAGATAGGAGCAAGACATACTAATTAAATTACTTCAATTTCTTTGATGCAACTTCTAAAGTGTAATTGATAACAAAATGGCGGGCTACAAGAACAACACATTTCAGTTTTCAGGAAATAGTTTCATTGTAGACAAAGCAGCTTACATTGATGATGCTCCCGAGACATCGATAACTCAAGGCCAGAGACCGCAGAGAATACTGCAGTTGGAAGAAGATTCCATGTCAGCATTTACCATAATTCTAGAGAAGATGAATTTGATGCAAAACAGCCTACCATACCAGATATGGCTGGAGTAAGCAGCCCATCTCCAATCACCATACAAGTGCCAAGAAGCACCAAAATCAGCAAAGCAGTGTGTAAGGACTTGTGCTTCTCAAGAAGCAACTTCAACTTTGAGCTGTTCTTCATCTCAGGAGGATGCTCAAGTTTGTAGGTAGAAAGAGCTTCATCAGCAACTTGTCTGTTAGGCAGAAGGCTAACTTTGGCATGCCTGCATATTAAGGAATAGAGCGCAAAAGTACCACCTGCAGCAGAATCCATATAAGTCAATTTAACAACCAAATACCAAGCTTATCTTTGTGACTTGTAGTGCATACCTTCTCCATTGTCATCAGCTCGAAGCACGATAAAGACATATTTGAATAGAGGAACTAGAGTTAAAGTCCAAAAAACGAAAGAGAGAACGCCAAAAATCTCTTCATTAGTCTCTGAATGATGAATGTCTTCTGCAAATGTGCTCTTGTAGACATAGAGAGGGGAAATACTGAGATCACCATACACTACCCCCAGACTCTGATAAGCCAGAATCAGTGTACTCTTCCAAGACTTCTATAATAATAAAGAAACATAAAGGGGGAAATAGGTGTAAGTAAGATGTGAAAAAAACAAAAAGGAGAAAAAATATGACTGTAATTCAGCAATATAATACAATCTACAATATGGTACAACTGTTTTAAAAATTTCAGCAGATTGAAGAACAACATATACACACCTTTGAAGTGTCCCAACACTTGCCATAATCGATATCCATTCTCCTCAAAAGGCTTTTTGTACTAATTTGCTGGATACTAATAACAAAGAGATAAGATATCCTTACTTGAAGTACAATTTCTTAAACATATGATTATCCTGCAAGAAATGAAAGATCCACAAAAATGATGAGGCAATATAGCACCGAACCAACACTGACACAAATCACCACTATCAATCCCTAAATAAAAAAAGAATAAAGGCATGAAACAAACCCCTTTTTTTAATTTAACCCACTTGGCCACTTATTGGGTTCACCTTGCTGCAGAACACAATTGTGCACAATGCAGGACACTAAAAGTAAAACTTCCATGGAAACTCATAAGCTTTCTTTCTTTCGTTAATAACAAAGTATAGAAAAGGAAAGCAAAAACTTACTCTTGTGCAACAAATGGTTAGATTAGCAGAGTTGGAAGAAGAAGAAGAAAACGTACTAGTGTGAGATTGATTCAACGGCAGTTACATTATCATATCAATCACACCAAAGTTGAGCCCACGTAAATTAAGGCGATTGTAAGGACCAGAAGTAGGTAGTCCCCACTCTACTCAAATACTTACTATATATATGTACAAAATATACAGGTCAGGTCACCAAGATAATAGTACTACCTACAGTGATATAGTATATGAAAACACTAATATTTTAAAAAAATTGGTAATAATATTTCTTTAAGAAGATAAGGAGTAGAGGTTCTTTCACTACAAGTGTGAAAAACTTGCCAGAAATGATTTTTGGCTCAAAAGCAGAGGAATAGCAAAAATGGGTGTTGGGTAGATGGTGAAGTGAGAGGCTCGAAAAGAACAAAACTATATAATATTATACACTAATAACTCTTTTTTTAAACAGAGGCCTCGAAATTGATTTCTGAACAAATAAAACTTATCTTAAATAGGCCTATACGATACGAATTTAATAATCGAGCTCTAATGTGGTACCGAACAATAGAGAGAAACAAAAAAAAATGCTAATTATCTATGTGAGGAGAGGCAGCAGCACGTGATGAGAACATGGACCCCTTCTCTTCTGCTCAATTCCATTTTGTTCACGATTCCAGCGCTTATCTATCTATCTTTTCCCATTTCAAGCAACGTGTAAAAAGCTACTCTCTTTTCGTATTCTTGGGCTTTTCACCCTTAATTCTACTGAAAATCCAACTTTACTTTAATCAAATGTAACTAACTGGTTTAACAGCTAACAAATTTAGGAATGAATAGTCTTTCCTAATAAATGCATCCTCAGCTCAGCTGCATAGGCAAACCTAACCTACTACATCCATAACTGCAAAGGAAGACTAAAGATATGCTAAATAAACAGTAGGTATCCATATTCTGACCCTTTATCTTCTTGGACTTCTCCCACAAAAACTAGATCTAGACGTCCATGATATACATTGAAGAATCATTTTATCACTGCTTTTCGATAGAATCAAAATACCACAGATATATTTTAAAAAAAGTTGAAGTGGGTAATGTGGGTCATTTCCCTCAAACCAGACGTTTAACCATGTTTCATTATGAGATTAGAAGACAATAAAAATGCTAAAACAGCAGTTAAAGAAAAACCAAAGGCGTTTTGGGTAGCCGACAACTCAAACTTGAGAATATTGTCACTTACCTAAACAAGGGAAATGATGAAAATTTGAGAATGTGCAGATGCACAAAATTAAATTTTAGGGAACATGTTCCGAGAATTAAGCATGAATACTTTACTCTTAAACTATTCATTGCCTGATCGTACAACTGAAAAAAGCCAACAAAAGAATACTGTATTACTGTACTAGTACAGTAGTGTATATTTGGACGCACACAATAACACAACAATCAATGTGAGACACATATTCACCCAAAATCATTGTTGGATAACATGCCCTTTTGCTGAATATTGCTACTTCACATCAAAGCTCCAACATTAGTAACCAACAATAATATATTCAATAAAATTTTACTAAATGGGATATGAAAGAATATACAGTAGTATATACTTAAATTTTATTATTACCTCGTGGAAATAACGAGCAGCAAGATTTGTAAGGCCAAATTAAAGGAAATTATTTTCCTACTTTGCCGTTATTAACTGTCAATCCACAATCTGTGATTCTTTTGTATTGTTTGAATTCTTATATTTACCTCTATGAGACTTACGCTTGTATATTTTCAAGTATAACTATTTTTTTTTTACACGAAACTCCTCCTTTTGTCTGCTATTGTTTCTATTGCCTCCAATTAATCAACTTTCTTGGACTCTTGTGCTTTTGCTGTTGCTGTAGTTGAGGTTTCAGTCATTGTGTCGGAATTTTGTTTATAAATATCTGTAATTTATGATAAATAATATCATAAAATATAATGCAATATACTAGTGATTGAGAAATATTCTTTCTACAAATTAATCAATTTGAAAGTGAATTGTTTACATAGTCCTACATGTAGGCTCGTAGTCTAATGAAACTCGTTATTGATCAAACACATGTATTGTTTTGGGTCGAGTTGTCAAAAAAGAGCTCAACTATAGATAATCTGCTTAGTTTAATCAAAATTTTAAGGGTTGGATTTAAGATAATTTGAATTGGGTTCGATCTCAACTCATTGAAGTCTTAATCCATTTAATGAGAATTCTCAATTGAGTCCAATTTAATTTCCAATTTCAACTCATTTTAAAACTTTTTATATTTGTATTTGATGAATGTATGCTCTATATTGAAGGTATGAATTACTATCTATTTTACATCTTTTAGAATTTACTATCCATTTGTAATTTCTATTTTAAAATTTTCTTGATTTAAAATTTAAATTGTGGTTCTAAAAGTTAAATAACAATATGTAAAATTATTGAGATTAAGCGGGTCAAATTGAGCGGGTCATGACCCAATTTTTAGCCCAACTCATTTGAGTCCAAAGTAAACTTGGGCGGGTCAAGACCCAACTCAATTTTTATTTCAACCCATTCTAATATCTTCAATTTCAACTCAACCTGCCCATTTGACACCCCTAGTTTTGGCTATTCTTATTAAACAAGCTAGGAGCAAATCCTTTTCGCTTATCGAGGCCAAATTTCATAGAAAAATCTTATTTATTTTAATTGTCATATATAAATTGAACAGTAATAATTTATTTAGTATAATCCTACAAATGAGGTATGAAGAAGGTAGTATGTAAGCAAATATCATGAAAAAATATAATAAAAAGTTAGAATTATATATATAACTTGACTCAAGAATTTAAGAATTGATATAATGCTATCGAAATAATGTTACGCTAAATTTGATAAATATATATAATGATATTGAAATAATATTGACTTGTTGCGGTGCTTGAAATTTGAAGAAAACACCACAAAACACAAAAAGAGTCAACAAATTTATATAATGTAGAAAGTTTGACTTCAAAATATTCAACAATAAGAAAATAAAAATAGTGAAAGGGAAATGAAAGAAGTAGATATAGAATTAATAATATGGGTTCATGTTAATTGTCATAATATTAATGAGACAACAATATATATAATCAAGTAAGAAATGATACTATAATTACTTAAAAACTATCCCTTTTTTTCTCAAATTAATTAATCATACATAAAAAAATTTAAACAAAAAAATAAATAAATAAAATTTAAAGTGAAGAATATGAATTCACGTGAATTTGAGAAACCCAAAATACGCCGCTGGGACCAAACTTTTTTCTCTTAATACTGTGAATGTGAAATACTAACTCTGTTTGGATCATTGTTACTCATTATTTTATAATGTATTGAATTGTATTGTATTATACTCTATTGTACTGTATTGTATGGTATATACAATGTTTGGCTAGACTGTATTGTTTGTTGTTGTTTAATAACATTTTAGTTGTTTGGTTTGATTGTATCGTACTGTATTGTAATTTATAAATTTACTAAAATATCCTTAATTATTCTAGGGTAGGAGGTTTGACTAGAATTAAATAATATAAGGTAAAGGGTAAAATAGTATTTTGAAATATTATGTAAAGATATAATTGAAAAAAGAAATTAAGTAACAATG
>JAJOOH010003926.1:0-89009 GCA_029582605.1 Solanum gracilifrons | reverse complement strand
ATATATGTTGTAGATGTTAGAATTATGAGGTTTCATCCCTTTGAAAGTGGGGAGGTGTTTACCTTATAAGCATGTTGTGATCATGGCCTTGTAGGCAAAGTTGGATGATTGTTATTTTGAGTAATGTTGATTATGTGAAGGTAATATGATATGATGTGAATTTGTGTATGGTCTAAGATTATGAAATGTGACCTTGTGTAGAGACTTTATGTGTTATGCTTGGTTGTTGTCTTCTTTGAATGACTTATAATGAAGGAGAGGTTAGGATAGACTATGTTTACCTACTCTTACACCTAGTGAAGAATGAATGAAAGAATGTGAGAATGAATGAAAAGAATGGGAGTTAATGCTAATGAATGAAAGTTGGGTCTATTGTAAGGATAGTTTCATAAAGTACTCCTTTAAATGTATGGGGTTCCTAGATGAAAGGTTTTATCATCTTTGAATCCAAGAGCTTCCTTAATGAATGAATTAGGGTTAGGATGGGTATTCCTTCGTGAGTTGAGATGAGATTACTTAGTAGCAATCCTTATCCCTAAATGAATGAATGTTGGGTTAGGATGAGTACTCCTTCGTGAGTTGAGATGAGAGTACTTAGTAGCAATCCTTATCCCTAAATGAATGTTCAAACTCCGTGGGGGAGTAATGTCTAGCACCGAGAGGATATAAAGATGGGTGGATACTCCTTCGTTAGTTGAGATGTGAGCATTTAGTAGCAACCCTTAAGATGGGTGCTCCTTTTTGAGTTGATATGAGAGTACCTAGAAGCAATCCTTCTATCCCTTAACTATGTACCCACATAGGACTAGCTAGTGGTCTCTACCACGTAAACGCTAAAAGAATGACCCTACCTTAGGCAAGTAGGGATCCCTCATCCGGTAAGGGTATTACCGGGATTCCATGTCAAGCTCCATGGTCTATGTCGGTTAAGGCTCTTTCCCCACATTAATGAATGAATGAACTAGGGTCTCTTAAGGGTGTACTACTTAGGATAGGTGGTGGAATGGGACATCACCTAGACATTGCACAAGTAGACATTTAAGGGAGATCTTGGTGTGTCTTAGTAATGATAATGAATGAATGAGTCTTATTGGGCTAATTAATGAAAATGTTGGTCTTTGAGCAAGCTAATGTGAAGGTGAGTCATAATGAATTGAATGTAAGTGCGTATGTTGAATTGAATGTATGTGATGATCTTATGTCATTAATGAATGCAGTTGTCTAAATGCATTAAGTTGAATCAATGATTTATGTCGAGATGCGAATGAAGATTGTCTTGTGTAGCCTTAAGGATCACTTGGGTGTGGTATGGAGAGGTAGTATGGGCTGCCTCACCATGTCTTACTTAGGTGAGTCTTGGGATGACATTTGATGAGTGTTCTAGCTTTATGAAGTGACATGTTGGCTTATGTGCTTATATGTCTTATGCGATTAATTGGTGAAGGTTGAGGTATGCATGGTAAGTGCACTTTGTGTGACCTTAAGGTGGTGCCTTAGTGTGGGTGATGGTATGGGATGTTTCCCATACATTGCACAAAGGTATTGGTTAAGGGTTACTTAAGGTGGAGGTCCAAAGCAAGAAGGTAAAGGTAAATGGGTTATGTATGTTTTTGGGACTTAGCCCATACAAAAAGCTCTAAACATCTACAATACTTTGAATAAGTCGTTGGGACTTAGCCCATACAAAAAGCTCTAAACATAAAGTAAAAGACATAAATGGAACATAGTGGGTTTTATTCTCGAAACTATGAGGACTCACCAAGTATTTACCTCCAAGCTCCTTAGAAACCTATCTTCCAAGTGTAAGACATCAAATCTCCAAACACTACACTTTGGTAAAAATGGAGAAAATATGGGTTAGCACAATTAAGTACTAAGCATGATAGCCATGCAAAAACCATGCTCAAAACTGAAATTTTATTTGAAAGTCATGCTATATGACAATTTTGGTAAAACTTCACGAACATAGGTATAAGAGGCATAATATACAACACAACCAACATAAAAGTCATTTCATCACATTAGAACATAATCAACCATATAAGACATTTCATTACATTAAGCTTTCACCTCAAGGAACCCCAAGCTATAGTTTATGAAATGTATGAATAGTGTCCCATACCACCATCCACACTAAGTACCACATTAAGGCCAACAAAAGTGAACTTACCATTCATCCTTTCCATCTTTACACAATACTCATACATAAGAGACATATATATTTCATAAGACATGACAAGGAAGTAACTCATAATACAATCCAAGTATAGAATGCATCATTGCATTTAAGCATATAAGTTAACCTTCTTCATTAACTTCATTAAGAGCACATTCATGCCATCATAAGACATTAGAGAACTCACTATAGCCCTCTCAAAGCCTACTCGTGCAATACATGGATGTCATCCCATACTACCACCCACACTTCATAGAACCTCTAAAGTAACTATAGTGCACATCTCACATGATGGGAATAAATGTTTAACCGACATAGACCATGAGAGCTAAATCATGGAATCCGGTGTCTTACCCCACACCATAAGGAGGTGGTTTTACTTGCCTAATGTAGGACCGGTAACATTTAGCTTAAGTGGATCCACTAGTTAGGACCTATGTGGGCACATATTTTATGGGATATGAAGATGTTCATTGGAACTCTAACCTAACATTAGGAGAGTTTCCATCTTACCATATCCACTCGGTGCTGAGACTACATTACCATAGAGTATTTCCATCACATTACATTATTGTATTTGAGAGGAATGCCATTGGCCTATCGACCCAAGGTACATCATTACACATGAAAGGAATAATATAAGCCTATCGATTCATATTTTATTATTAGGATAGTTGTAGAGTCCTCATGAAAGGAATTCCATAAGCCTATCGATTCATGGTTCCTCATTACATTACTATACACATGAAAGGAAAGTCATAAGCCTATCGATTGATGGTACATTGACTCACTAGGAAAGTAATGCCATAGGCCTATCGATTCAAGAGTCATCATTACATTAGTTCATTGGCTCATTATGAAAGGAATTCCCTAAGCCTATCGATTTAATACATCGCCTTAAAATACATTCATTAGTCATTTATGAAAGTAATGCCATTGGCCTATCGATTCATATTCATCATACAGGAAGAGGATGCCTAAGCCTACCAATTCAAGATACCTCATTCAACATTGCATTCATATACCCAAGAAGAGGATGCCTAAGCCTACCAATTCAAGGTTCAATAATCAACAATACTTTTATTCATTCAAGAAGAGGATGCCTAAGCCTACCAATTCAAGATATACATTATATAGAAGGAAACCCTTCACATTATTTCATCATAATTCATGAGTGTTAATTGAGAATATGCTTTCAATAACAACACAATTACATTCTAAACATGATCATCATACTGCCATTGAATTCACATGTATATCCTTCACATCATAATCATACATTAATTTGCACACTTTTCCTTTTAAGGACATGGATCACATTCACCCACACACCTTGAAATACTACAATTAATAATGAGAATTAACATAATTTCAACAATCTATATCCATATAAACATAAACAATTCAACATACTTTCATGATCAATCAATTACCAATCACAATTCACAACTTAGGATTTTAGGGTAAACATGGGTTCATAGAGGAAAACTATCTTAATTAACCATTAAAACATCAATTAAACCATGATCCATCACTTAAATTCATTTTGAAAATGTTTGGAATTTAACCCATGCATAGATTGAAAACCCAAGATTTTTGGAAAACTTTGGAGATTGAAATCATCTTTGAAATTGGCTCGTTGAATGAAAATTTAGTTAAGGATGAAGAATGTCATACCTTTTAGGGAAGAACTCCTCAAAACTTTAGTGAAAATTGTGAGATCTTGAGCTTGAATCCTTGACCTCCAATGGAGGTTTCTAGAGAGAGAACTTTTGGAGGGGAGAGGTGGGTTCTAATTTGTGATTAGATATAATGAGTTTAAAAGGACTTTTAATACTTTAAAAAACCTTAAAATACTTTAATAAGTCAATAATAACCATCCCCCATCTTAATTAAACTTCAAATGAATTTACCAAACCACCCTTCCACTTGGCCGACTTTGGTAAACAAGTAGGTGTGACTCACGAAATCGCCATCCACGGACCGTGGGTGGGGTCACACTCTATACTGTTGAGTCATGGTTTGAGTCTAAAACAAGGTTTTGGGTTCCTTCACCTATGGAGGCCATTCATGAGGCGTGGATTGACCTAAGGGGCGTAGGTCCCCATCTGTAGGTCATGAGATTTTGGGCAGCTTTTTGGTTTCTTGGGGTCTTAAGGGTTAGGCTTTAGGGTCCTCCTCAAGGACCCCTAGGGTGGTCCTTGGGGAGTAGTACCTTGATGTTTAACCTCTAAATGCCTCAACCATATCTCGAGACATCATTTTACAACCTCAAACATTACATCAACTCAAAGACAAACTCGTTAGGCTCTAATTTCACCTATTCATTTTCCGAGTTGTCACACATATCCGAACCATCAGATGGTCCCTCCCCATACCTTTCCTCCTCTCCTAGCGTAGCTCGCGATGGAGCATCACGACCTCCAGAGCAGTACTGGGTGGAATCAGAGTGGTCTCAGAAAAAGAATGTCCCAACCTCTTCCAGACATCCGCCAAATCCTCCTCCACCCATGCACCAGAGAGTGGGGGCTGGGATCGGGTGGAATGAGTGTCGTCGCCTCCCTCTTCGTCCATCTCTGCAGCCACCTAACTGCTGCTAACCCTACCCGTCCTCCTCCTCTTGCTCCTAGAAGTAGAACCCGGCCTAACCAAAAGAGGGTGATGAGGGGGATCCATAAGAAGTACCTCATCGGTGTCCAAGAGGGTCACCTCTGCCTATTTTCACAATGCGGTCACTAGTCCTGGTAGGAAGAAAGACTTATTGTTTCCCTGGTAGAACATCTTCCATTATGAGATAATCTATGTCCCCACATTCCGCTCAATGCCTTACACCGCGCACGCCACCACCAAGGCCCGAGAAAATGTCAAGTCGATGTGGTTGCTCGATAGGCGGATCCTCTTAGTAACCAAGTGTATCCACCTCTTAGCATCTGGTGACCAGTCCGTGCTACTGACACCCTCGATAGTAGGCCAATAAACTCTGTCCCGGCATGCAGTCTCCACCAGTGTGCCCTTCAGCCAGGCCAGATCCATCTCCCTCAGCTTGGCCTTGTACTCCATGTTTGAGACCTCAAGCACCTCTATTGCTTCATTGATGGTGGTGGCGTTTAGGGAAATGTCAACTCCCCGAATGTGGATGATAGGGTGAAGGTCATCCCAAGACAGCAGGGACGCTAGCATAGAACTTCCTCACCCAAGTGGAACATACATATAGGGGAGCCTCTGTCAATGGAGCCCAACAAAACTCCATAAGGTGAGCATAAAAGGCAGGATCTTTCTCCTCTAGTTTAAGTAAAACAAAACCCCTCTCGCAACAAATTTTTTTTTTTCCGATATTCATGATGTCTTTCCCGACTAGCAACATCAGGAAATTGGACAAAAGGCAGATTTTCCTCGTTAAGACCTTTCATCTGGATAAGCCTGCAGGTTATGAAATATACGCATTAGAAATCGATGGGATTGGACAATATCTTCTTTAAGGGGAAAAATAATTTTTCTAGCCTTAAAGGGATGTAGGTCACTGGTTCCCTATGTTCCGCTACAACGGTCAAAATCCCGCCAGAGCATGATGAGGGAGGCGACCTTCATCTAGGACAAACACCAGGCACGATCATGGCATCTCTGTTTCCCGAAACCCTCATTTTCAACAAAATTTCAGCAGATCAAAACCTATAAAGTACCCTAGAACTTAAATATGCTATTATTTCGATGAAATAACTCCTAAATAGTGTCTGAATCCAATTTTTTCATCAAGAGACTTTTTAACTTCCCCCAACCATTTTGGTACCAATTCAACCTTATTTTTACTAAATCCTTACGCCCATGATAGTGTAGAGATGTTGGGGACATAAGAGGAGTAGCCATGCTGCATTTTCCTATCAAACTAGCAACCTATGTTCAACTTTTTGAATAACTACCTGGTACCTATTCTAATCAATCGTTCAGCGTCATGAAAGTGTAGTTAATTAAGTAATGAAGTAGATAGCATGAGTAACGAGAACCTTACCTTGATTTCGACATTCGGAAAGGAAGTGGCTGAGAGAGTGTTGGGGAATTTTTGAAAAAAAGAGAAAAGGAAATGGAGAAACCATTTCCCTTACCCCCCTAACTGTTTCGATCTCCCGCTAAAACATGACATCTCTCACCACAGTGGTTTCGCCTCAGCAAAATGGTTGCCGCCCTGGCGCGATCAGGTTGTGTAAGTTGGACGCATTTGTTTCTTCGTGTGTCACCTTAAATTCCTAACCACCCCTTTAAGTATAACACCTCTCGTAGTTTAATTTTGAAAAAAACACCATCCCTCGTGATTTTGTAAAACCTCAGTTCATTAGTTTAAAAGTACTCCAAGATAGGACACGTGACAATCCGTTCACTAGCCATTGGGGGACGAACAAGGGGTAAATTGGTATCTATTGTAACGACCCGAACCATCATTATTTAGGAAAATCAAATTCAAGAAAATACTAGGGCCACTGTCCCGCAAGGGCGGGATAGATACCTCTAGGGAGGCAGTGCCACATTGGGATAAGTAACTGCCAGAGCGGGATATGCCAGGCAGAATGTAAATAACACGAAATCCTATTTTCCCCTTCTTCCAAAAAACACCAAAAAGAGGCTAGGAACACCCCAGAAACACTCCAAAAGCTGCTCTAGGCTGAGGAAAGATGGAGGAAGAGATTTATAACGTAAAGATATCGAAACCTTGCGAATTCTTGGCCAACTTCACCGTCTTGTCATCCGGAAAACTAGAATTGGAACTATAATTCCGTGCAACAGCTTGGCACCCAGGTAGGCTAGGTTTATTATTGAGTAGTTATAAATATGTGCCCACTGCGTAGTATAATGATATTCAATGGTAGAATTTATGCATAGGCCTTCGTACACTGAATAAAAGATGATTAAATCATAGGAAGAAGCCTTAGACGATGAACTAGCGCTAGTTATGGTGGAGTTATTGTTTTAGTGATATATGTTGGTGAATACTTCATTGTGATGGTTGTGATTTCATGTTGTGTGATATATGTTGTTCCTGCTTCATTATGATGCATGTGTATGCAAATATTGCATTATTGATCACACAAATCGTAAATAAGGATGGATGAATATTTGAATGCCATGAATCATGACTTGAATGTATAATTATGAGAATATGCTTGTGGCTTGTTGAATGGATCGGGTGTTCCATTCTGACACGCTAACTGGATCGGTTGCTACGTACTGACATAAACATTGGATCGATTGCCATGTACCGGCAGAAATATTGGAATGGGTGTCATGATCCGACACACTAACTTGGAATGGGTACCACGTACCGGTACACTAACACTTTGAGTGTGGGTTCCATGAGAGGACCATTGACCTGATATAACTGTGTAATGTTAGAATTATAAATTTGATCGTTATTCATGAATTGCTCCGGAAAGGTTAAAGGGTTATGATGACCTATATCTATTTTTTCTACTATGTTGATTTAAATTTTTATGTATATCGTTGTTGAATGAACCGGGAAGGACAAGATTAAGCTGATAGGTGGTACGGTATGTGGAAAAGGTTCAAGGGTTGTAATATTTGAGAGAAAGGGTTGTCCGTGTGTTGCAAGGGTTAGAAGTAGGGGTATTGTATGTGATGGAAATACTTAGGTAGATCCCACCACGGAAGACATGCATTAGTGGTTAGTAGTGGGGAAGCGTTGATATGATGTGTCATGTGGCAATGACTGGGTAAGATGAAGAAAAGGCAAGGGTATGTCATAGGCGGTTAGTCAGAATGTTGGTAGTTGTACTTGTGGACTCTTATATGAATTAGAATGGTTAGGCTATGATCAAGAACTTAGTAAGTAGGTGGACTGAGAAGGTAGTTACTAGTAAGGGTACTAGTGTATTTCTGAGGTATTCCAGAAAGGATAAAGATGGATAAGCGAGTGGTTTTATTGCATGTTCTTACTAGTTAAATTCTTATATCATGTGGTGGGTGTCGGGTTGACCGATGATGCCTACTATTACGTGTGGTTTTATACTGATACTACTCTTGGTATGCCTTTTTGGCATAGTCTGGACGCAGGATCGGTGACGTTTCATTAGGTGAAGACGAAGAAAATATCCAATAGTTTTTATTTGTCCTTCTGCATGGTGGGAGCTATGTCTTTTCATTATTATGTCTTGCTTTGTACTCTTAGTAGCTCTTGTACCTGTTTAGACTCGATCCTTAGGGTGTTAATTATTTAACAAGTCTTAACTGTGAGTCGTTATAAAACTTTTGTTTTATTAAGATAGTACATGAATTTCCTTTATTCGTTCATTTTCTTAATTTTTCGCATATTTGACTAATAGGATATGAGGGTTCTCCTACTTAGGTGTTAGTATGTAGGTGCCCGCACGGCCTGGTGGATTGGGTCGTGACACTCTCATCCTTAGCTTATTTCTCATAGACAAGGGAACATTCACCTTTAGTCAAACATATAAAGGAAAACAACTATCATACAAGTAAACCTCATATCAAAAATACTTACAATACTTCCACAAAGTAACCTTAGTTAATTATTAGACTTGACATTGTGGGAATTAGCCTTAACCGACATGAGACCATGTGAGCTATAACATTATAACTCGGTTTTACCCACACTGAAAAGGGTTGTCCTACTTGCCTAAGGTAGTACCATGATTTGTTATCTTAGGTGGATCCATTAGTTAAATAACCTACGGGGGCACGTAGTTTATGGGATAAGGAGATTGCTATTAGAAACTCAGACTCAACTGGCATAAAAGGTCTCCATCTCATGAGTTATACTTTTGAACCGGGACTCAACTGACGTAAAAAGATCCTATTTGGAAACTGAACTCAACTGAAGTAAAAGCTTCCATCTCATATTCAATATCCCCTCGGTGCTAAGCATAATTCCCATGGAATACTTATTAAGTCTTACTTAATTCATGTTTCATGGAAGGATGTCCTTGAAAACCAATCCATGTTAGTTAATTAGGATAGCTTTTGGATCATAGGTGAGAAAACCTTTCACATCATGTCCACATGTAAGTATTAGATTCAATTAGGTGAGAAAGCCTTTCAACCTAGAATCTTCATATGTGAGAAAACCTTTCACATCTTATTCATTATGAGTTCATGAGAATAACCTTTCAATCATCCCATAACAACATATTGATTAACACTTCACTCTCAAAGTGTATTCATAGCATTTACATAGATTTCATGAAAGCATGTATAATCTCATACTTTGCCCTTTCAAGGTTCAAATCTCACTTTCAATAAACACATCTAGAATCTAAGCATTAGACATGGATTTTATAATAACATATATACCTTCATAATCTAGGTCATGTGGGTAAATCCTTCCACTACAATCCTATCCACCATTCATCAAACACATAAGCTTCACTCTCTAAGCCTTAACATTTATAGTTCATCATATTAACTTTACTCTCAAAGCTAGACTACCCATACTCACCGCTTTTCGACTCAAAGCGTCTTCCACTACATTAGCCTTACCCGGATGGTATTGAATGGTGACATCGTAATCCTTAAGTAACTCCATCCACCTTTTGTTATCTCAAGTTGAGATCCTTTTGAGTGAACACATGTTGCAAACTACGATGATCAGTAAACATTTCACAGTTGACACCATAGAGGTAATGTCGCCAGTTTTTAAAAGCAAACACTACTGCTGCCAACTCCAAATCATGTGTTAGATAATTCCTCTCATGCACCTTCAACTTTTGTGATGCATAAGCTATAACATTCTTATCCTGCATTAACATAGCACCCAAACCTGAATGGAAAGCTTCACAATAAATAATAAAATCCTTACCCTCCACCGGTAATGCTAGAATATACGTTGTAGTCAAGAGTCTCTTGAGCTTTTCAAAGCTCTCATCACACTTTTCATTCCATTCAAATGGTATTTCCTTCTTGGTCAAATTTGTCAAGTGAGTAGCAATAGAAACAAAATTCTTCACAAATTGATGATAGTAACTAGCAAGCCCCCCAAAACTCCTAACTTTCGTCACAGAGCTAGGCTGAACCCAATTCTTAATCGCCTCAATCTTTTGGGGATCTACCATTACACCTTCTTTTGAAACTACATGCCCCAAAAATGCAACCGAAGTCAACCAAAATTCACACTTATTTACCAAGAGCACCCAGAACAATTCAAAGATAGTCGGCATACTCTTCCTTACTTTTTGAATAGACCAAAATAGCATCAATAAAGACTATAACAAATGAATCAAGACATGGCTTGAATACCCCATTCATTAAACTCATAAAATCTACATGCGCATTAGTCAACCCAACCGACATGACTAGAAATTCGTAGTGCCAGTAGTGGGTTCTAAACGTCATTTTGGGGACATCCTCATGCCTAATTTTTAAGTCATGGTAACCAGACCTGAGATCAATCTTAAAGAACACTGATGCACCTTGCAATTGGTCAAAATGATCATCTATTTGAGAAAAAGGATACTTGTTTCGAATGGTGACCCTGTTCAATTATCAGTAAACTATACACATCCTCATACTACCATCTTTTTTCTTAACAAACAAAACTAGAGAACCCCACGTGGAAGTGATGAGTCCACATTTTGGACTCATTTAGGGCTTTATTTTAATAGATTTAGTGTCCTTAAATGCATATTTTGTGTTAATAACTGATGTAAATCCTTGAATTTTAGGTATTTGGATTGAGGAACAGAGCATAGACATTAATAAGCAAAAAATAACAAGGCAACTGAAAGAACGAAGAAAAGAAGGCCTGAGGATCGCCTAAAATCATTGGGTGAGTCACCGAAAGGCATTGACCTCGCCTAGTTTTCCAGTGTGCCAAGCCCTAAAGGTGAAAATCAAGTCGGCGATAGAAAGGAGCAGTTGGCATGTCATCGAACGGTTCCGCAAAGTAGTGCTTCATCGCCCAAAGTTACAGAACTTGAAGATTCTCAAGGTTAGAGCAGAAAGGTGGTGAAAATGACTAAAGGGCGGATCGCCGAGTGGATTAGCGATCCCGACTAACTGCGCCGAATGGTCCTTTACAACACATTTTTGGGCCACTATAAATACGTTTTTAAATTCTTAGTTTAGCATGCAATTTTAGTTTTATCAGTGTTATTATTCAGTTTTCAAGTTGAGAGCTTAGAACTGAGTTTTTTGAGACATTTTTCCTTAGCTTTGAAGATTTCCATTTCTAAGAAATTGGAAGTGGGTGTTGAAGATTCTTCATCTTAGACCTTTGTAAATACTATATCAATCCTACCCAATTGATGGAAACACAAATTGGTAACTATTTTTAACTTTTTACTATGTCTAGCTAAAACCCCAATTCTTGGGGTGTGATTATGTGATTATGGGTTGATTTAACTGCTGAGTATTGTTAATTGAAAGTTTATTTGTTGTTTACAAGTGATTTTGGTCAGTAATTGTGGTTGAATTTAATGATATTGTAGTTGCAAATACAATCTTAACTTCGTGTTTTTGCCTTGCTCGAGAGAGAGGTTTTAAAACCAAAATTACTGATTTGATGGTCTGTGGGTATTGGGTTGTCATGGGTTCAGCTCGAGAGACTGAATCCTAAACCCTTTTCCACACATTCAGCTTGAGAGAGTGAATGGACTAAGGCGAATGCTGGTCTTAATTGCTGCTTATGGGTGTTCAAGAGAAACCAATTTGATTCGGGATAAATTGTTCGAGTGAAAGTTTATCCCCACTAAAGTCTAGCTTATTCACTAATTTACATCTATTTTACTATTAATTTCAATTACCCGCTTGTTTACCTTAGCCCATAATCCAATCACATCCCAAGAACCCGCCTTCATATTTGTTACTTTCGTGTTATTTGCTATTGTAGTTTATAATTACAAACAAACCCCCTAATGTTTGACACTTGTGTCACCCTTACTTTGAGCCATGCTTTATTTCGTAAATGGTTTTAGCTATCATTGACGAGAGCATATTTTGGCTTGCCTATTAATTCTAGATTACAAACCATTCCCCGTGGGATTCGACCCCAACTCACTAGTTGGGTTATATTACTGACTAACGATCGTTGACAGTTAGTATTGGATGAAGTGTCCTGCTACGTGAAATCAAAATGGCGCCGCTGCCGGGCAGTGGTTAAATTTTTTAGTTAAGTGGAAGTTTGTTCTTGTTAGTCATAGTGATACTTACTTAATTTTAGTTTTGTTTTGCTTGTTTGTGTGTTGAAACAGGCAGAATGAGTGTAAATAGTAACTAAGAACAAATGGATCACCTTCCGTTAGAAGGGATTAGGTTCAGGGATAACATCCTAACCTTCAAACAACTAGAAGGTGATGAGACTCATGAGTTGTTCCTGAGGTTTAAAGCACTGCTAATGCAATGCCCTACTCATGAGATTCCCGATTTAGTTCTATTGGAATGCTTCTATACGAGTCTTAGCCCCGAGAACAAAGGATTGATTGATCAACTTATCCCTGGTGGTCTTGAAGTGTGGAAAGTGTTTGAAAAGTGCAGGTTGGCCACTAAAGGTTCAGTCGGTGCATCGCCGAAGAGGTCGGTGAGCCCGACTTGACCGCCGTTGGACTCAAGACAATTTCAATTTGGAGTCTGTAAAACTCGGCGAGCCTAGGAAATTATTGGCGAATCGCCAACCAGGTCGGTGATCCCGACTTTGTCTGTCGTTTGGACCCCTACCATAACTGGAGGTCCTGTAAAACTTGGCGAGGTAAGTGACCACTCGGCGTGTCACCAAGTGGTTCGACGAGCACGACTAATGTTGCCGAATGGGTGAGAACTGGATGGTTTCTTAAAAGTCAAAAGATTTAAACTTTAAACTCTTCACTTTCCCTCACTTTTAATCTTCCGAACTCACCCCCCCACTTTAGCTTTTTATAATTTTAGCATTTCTACCGTATTTTGGTCATTGATTTGTACTCGGATTTGGATTACATTGTCGCCTAGCATTTCAATATCATTTTTATCAGCATTAAAGGTTGGTTTCCGAGCCATGTGTTTATTTTTGAGAACTTTGTACTCATTTGCAATGAAATTATATTGTTGATGTGAGCTGGGCCTCTCTGATAAGATTAATTTGTTTGAATGCCTATTTTAATTTGAAAAATCTTGCCTGTAATGTGTATACCGTTGAAATCCTATATTTTTGTGCTTTAAAATTGGTTAAAATTTGTGGGGTTGTGCTTGCATGTTGTTGGGTCTAGTTGGGTGAAGTCTAAGTAGCCTATGTTTGTGCCAAACAACGTAATTTTCCCAATGATAGAGTGGGTGACGTCATCCTTAAGGGCAAAAATCTTCAATTGGCCAATTTTGGCAAAACTGAGAGAAGTCTGAGTATCCCGGGGAAATCAGTGTAATGGGTCTTGCTTTAATTTAACTAGTGCATGCTTCGATTTTGTTTTCGGGGCTTGCGGGGTTGAATTTGAGAAGATAGGTTGAAAATAGGCACGTTAGGTCGTTTGGCGAGCTGGGTTGAGCCACACGGCGATTAGCCTAATGTCCCCATTTCACCATTAATTTCATGCTTAATGGGTGGTTTGATTATATAACTTTTGGTAAGAAGCCTGAGTTCACCGATGGCACTCGTTGACTCGCCGAAAGACTTTTTGATCACCCTTTGTCCACACCCATGTATCCTTTTTGCACTGTTAATTTCGGCGGGCTAAACTTTACTCGCTGAATGATGTCGGTGATTCACCAAAAGACCTTTCCCATCGCTGACATACAAGAAATTTTGAGCCAATCCTTTCGGCGAGCCCGGTCTAGCTTGCCAAAGCAATTCGGCGGCTCGCTGACAGGATCGGTGAGTATGTCTGCAACTATTTATTTCTGTGCTTTTGATTGAAATGTTTCTAACTTTTTCCTGATGTTTTGCAGATATGGTGAGAACAAACATTGACATGCCACCTTGGATAAGAGCACATGGTATCACGATTAATGAAGGAGGATCAAATCCTCCAAAGAGGGGCAAGCAAGAGCCTCCACTGGGGGACAAAGGCAACGACAAAAGGCCCATATCTGAGAGAGTGACTGTGACTCCCAGGCTGATTTATCTGAGCCTAAGGATAAGTAGCCTTTGTAGTCCCGGCAGGAAGATTAGGGCTAGATCTCACCCTACCTCAGCCAGAGTCCCTCCAGCTCCCACACCAGTAGACCCAGTGCCAGCTCCGACACCCTATATGGTTCCTATGCCACCAGTGGTCCCTCCTCCCAAGCTTCTGAACAGATTGAAAGGCGATGGTTCGCAAACCATCCTTGAAGAAAAGCTATTATCGCCAGAAGGTTTGTCAGGCAAATACTTCGATGTGAGGGACACCCTCCACTTGCATAGATTTAAGTAGTTCACCAGGCCTCGAGGGCCCTATATCCCTTCATGGGTCCAAGAATTCTATACGACATATGGTGAACTAGTCCCAAAGAGTAAGAAGAAGGCAAGTGAATTTAGACCGATCAAGTTGGTCTTGGTCTGGGGCAAGGAGGTTGGGTGTAGCAATGAGTATATTAACACTGTGTTGGATAGAGTGTTGCACTCTGCACACCCTTATGGGGGATTACCTGTCGCTTAGTCTTTAGACGAGTTAAAAAGTTGGTTGGCCCCGCTGATTTCTGATACCACCTCGAGGTGGATAGAGGTAAGAGTACCCATAGAGAAGAGGGATTTGGGTATTTCTTCTCGTTTTTGATTTGGCCTAATCAGCAGAACCATAATTCCATCCTAGAACGAGTCCATTCTGCGCCATCCTAAGACAGCATGCTTTGGATCTATCATATCTTGGAGGAGCATCGACATGTGACTCCTTATTAAGTAGGAGATAGCCATGAGGGCCAAGCAGAGGCATACCTCCTTTCCATTCCCAGTACTGATCAATGAGTTGTGCCGGTGTGCTGGAGTTCCCTGAGATAATACTAGAGATATTGAGGTTACCCCGTCTTCTTCCAATGACATCCAACGCATTGAGGCCGAATACAATCGTGAAGAGGCTGACATGAGGAGGGCAGCTCCGGTGAATACATCCCAGAGGTGGATGTTGACCTGATACCCGCGGAGGTATCTATGCCTACTCTAGCCTCTGTACCTTTAGGTACTTATGACTCTATTTCTTATTTGCATACTCCAGGCACATCCACTTACTCCCAGCACACAAAGATTACTCAGGTGATGATCCTGAAGATGGGGCACCTGGCACATTCGGCGGACGTGAGGGCTACCAGACTAGAAGAGATATGTTCCCTTGATGATTGAGGCCACTATTTTGGCAGCACTTACCCCCTTCTAGACTTCCATTAATAGTCTCACTAAGAGAGTTGAGGCTTGTGAGAGCAGACATAGGGAGGCCTCCAAGGTCACGACTCTGAAAGCTGAGGTAGCTGACTTGAGGAAGGACGTAGACTATTTGAAGTCTAGTGACTTCAGTTTATTACTGGAGGTTGCAGATGATATGGATGCCCCTGAGACTTCACAAATTCCTCCGGCTACCACCGGAGATGTACATAGAGAGGCTATAGCAGTTGATGAGTTGGATGCAGAGACCGACGAGGAGCATATAGAGATACGGGAAAAGAGCATATACAGAGACTTTCCAGATCTTAAGGAGACAATTGTGCAGTCACTGATCCAGACATCGCTGACAGATACATCTATGGCAAACTTTAGTGGGGCTGGTCCTTTTAAGATGACCCAAGGCACTGATGCCGAAGTCTAGATTGATGCCTTGGGCACTAATGCCCAAACAAATGGAGCGACTATGTAGACATGATTCATTCTCTACCTCTCTCTCTGTCTTTCTTATTTTGACATATGGATATTATGTTTTGTTTGCATTTGAAGACAAATGACTTTATTTATGGTAGGGTGAGTCCCCTCTTTTGTAACCTTTTGTGATTGATGGTTTGGGTATATATTTGGGTTTTGACCTATAATTGTGTTTTGACACTGCTATTGTGGATATTTAAGTTTGTAGCTCCGTCTTTTAATTGTAAATGATTTTTAACCCTTCCAAAATATGTTGCCACCTCTTGTTTGTGTTTAATGTGGCTGTTATTTTGCAAGTTTGAGTATCGGTTTTGATCAATACCGATGACTCAAATAGTGCTCATAATAGAACAAAAATTAATGTGCGGCTATGATGAGGCTAAATGAAGTTGCATAGACAATATGTGAACTTTTTGCTTCTCATTGTGACTACCCAATTATTGAATTGAGTCTATTGTGATGAACATTGCACACTAGCGAAAGTGTGGAGTCTTTTTTGACATTGGTGTCAATGCCTTGTGTGATGAGCTTACTGTGAACCATGTGTGATAACACCTAGAATTTGTCCCATTGGTCCTGTCGACTAAGTGATGCAATCTCTTGATATGATCTTAGGCAACTTTGAAGAGTGAAATAATTTGACATTATACCTCTTTTTGTGGCTTACCTTGTTAGTGTATGAACTCCGTTTGAGCACCCTTTGAGCCTTAACCTTTTCTTGGAAGAAACTTGATGAAATTGTAACATTTCTTGATCCATTACCTATATTTCTCATGATTTGTAGTTTGTTTGATTGGTCAACTTAGGCCAAAAGCCTAAGTTGGGGGGTATGGTGAAAAGAAAATGATAATCAAGAAGTTCAAGGAAGTCCCCTTGACTCATGGTTTTGAAAATAAAATAAAATGGAACCCCTCCCATATGAAAAAGTTGTGGAATAAAGTTGTGAAAGTGCAAAAAGAAAATGGGGTTTCCAACAGGCTATGGAAGATGAATAATGGGTGACTTTTGAGCATGAATTAGATTGAAAAAGAAGAGGAAGGAAAGTGTTGTTCACACCACATTTCATGAGGATTCCATCCATTGAGCCTAAATGACTATACCTTTACACTCAGCCCCACTACAAGCCTTGAAAGACCTATTTGATCTTGAGTGAGCTGAAACAAGTGTCGATTGGAAAATAAGGGCAAACCTCTGGGTGGAGTCATACATTCTGTTCATCTTAGAGAGTGTGAGTGTTGCATTGGATTCCAGAGCTTTAAATTGTGAACCATTGTGTGTGAACATGAAATCATTATTTGTGTGAGGGCATTTGAATACATTTGTTGAGCTAGAACTTGTATTTGAAGCGAGTATTGTGAGCCTGAGATTCTTTGGTAATGGTGAGTCACAACTTGAATCTTTGAGTGCACAATTTATTATTTCATGAGTAAGTTGAGTCTTTTTGTGTGAATTCATGATTGAATCTTGTGTAGAACTGTTTGACACATCCTTTTTGAACTAATGAACTTGAGTTTTACTTGAGGACAAGCAAAAGTTTAAGTTTGGGGTGTTTATGAGTCCGCGATTTGGACTCATTCAGGGCTTTATTTTAATAGATTTAGTGTCCTTAAATGTATATTTTGTGCCAATAACGGATGTAAATCCTTGAATTTCAGGTATTTGGATTGAGGAACAAAGCATAGACACTAATAAGAAAAAAGGAACAAGGCAGCTGAAATAACGAAGAAAAGAAGGCCTGAGGATCGCCTAAAATCAATGGACGAGTCGCCGAAGGGCATTGACCTCGCCTAATGTTCTAGTATGCCAAGCCCTGAAGGAGAAAATCAAGTCGGAGGTAGAAATGAGCAGTCGGTGAGTCGTCAAATGGTTCCACTAAGCATTGCTTCATCGCCTAAAGTTACAGAACTTGAAGATGCTGAAGGTCAAAGCAGAAAGGTGATAAAAATGACCAAAGGGCGGATCGCCGAGTGGATTGGCAATCCCGACTAACTGCGCCGAATGGTTCTTCACAATACATTTTTGGACGACAATAAATATGTTTTTAAATTCTTAGTTTAGCATGCAATTTCAGTTTTATCAGTGTTATTATTTAGTTTTCAAGTTAAGATCTCTGAACTGAGTTTTTGGAGACATTTTTCCTTAGCTTTGATGATTTTCAGATTTCCCTTTCTAAGAACTTCTTCAGTGGGTGTTGAAGATTCTTCATCTTAGACCTTTGTAAAGACTATATCAATCCTACCTAGTTGATGGAAACACAACTTGGTAACGATTTTTACCTTTTTACTATGTCTAACTAAAACCCTAATTCTTGGGGTGTGATTATGTGATTATGCGGTGATTTACCTACTGGGTATTGTTAATTGATAGTTTATTTGTTGTTTAAAGGTGATTTCAGTCAGTAGTTGGGGTTGAATTTAATGGGGTTGTAGTTGCAAATACAATCTTAGCTTCGTGTTTTTGGGTTGCTCGCGAGAGAGGTTTTAAAACCAAATTTACTGATTCGATGGTCTGTGGGTATTAGGTTGTCATGGGTTCAGCTCGAGAGACTGAATCCTAAATGCTTTCCCACACATTCAGCTCGAGAGAGTGAATGGACTAAGGCGAAGGCTGGTCTTAATTGCTGCTTATTGGTGTTCGAGAGAAACCAATTTGATTCGGGATCAATTGTTCGAGAGAAAGTTTATCCCCACTAAAGTTTAACTTATTCACCGATTTACAACTATTTTTCTATTAATTTCAATTACCCGATTGTTCCCCTTAGCCCATAATCCAATCACATCCCAAGAACCTGTCTCCATATTTGTTACTTTTGTGTTATTTGATGTTGTAGTTGATAATTACAAACAAACCTCCTAATATTTGACACTTGTGCCACCCATAATTTGAGCCTGCTTTATTTCGTAAATGTTGTTAGTTATGATTGACTCGAGAATATTTTGACTTGCCTATTAATTCTCGATTACAAACCACTCCCTGTGGGATTCGACCCCAACTCACTAGTTGGGTTATATTACTGACTAACGATCGTTGGCACTTAGTAGTGGATGAAGTTTCCTTATACATTAAATCAAGAAGCACTAGGATGAATAAATCTTTTATCAAGAAGCTCTTGGATTTGAGCCTTTAGCTCTCTCAATTCTACCGAAGCCATGCGATATGGAGGGATGGAAATGGGATGAGTACCTGGTTCTAAATCAATGCAGAAATCTATATCTCTATCCGGAGGCATACCAGGCAAGTCATAAGGAAACACTTCTCTAAATTTTGACATCACATGAATAGACTCAATAGATAGACACTCAACCTCAACATCTCGAATATGAGCCAAATAAGACAAACACCCTTGCCCTACGAGTTTTCTAGCCCGAATGGAGGATATGATCTTAGCTTGCTTAGGCTTGTACACCCCTTCCCACTCTAACTTTTCCGTACCCGGAACTTCTAGAGTCATAGACTTAGTATTACAATTAAGCATAACATAATAGGGGGACAACCATGTCATGCCTAAGATTATGTCAAAGTCAGTCATATCTAAAATCACCAAATAAGCCCGAGTCTGATAACCCATAAACAAAATAGGACAAGCACGATAGACATGGGTGACTATGATAGACTGTCCAACAAGGGTAGAAACATGGACGGGGGCATTGATGAGTTCACAAATTGGACTTCTTTAGGGCTATATTTTAATAGAAATATTTTCCTTAATTCCTTATTTCATCTCAATATCTGATGCAAACCCTTAAGTTTTAGGAATTTGAAGTTTGAGGGAAAGCATGGACACTACATTGCAAAAAGGAACAAAAAGGCTGAAAAGAACGAAGAAATGAAGGCCTGAGGATGTCGAGTCCACTTGGCGAGTCGCCAAAGGGTTTTACTTCACTTTTTGTTCCAGTGTGCTGAGCCCTGAAGGAAAGGATCAAGTCGGCGAAAAAAAGGAGCAGTCGGTGTATCGCCTAGAAGTTTTGCGAAGCAGTACCATGTCACCTAATGACCAAGAGCACGACGATGCTGAAGGATGGTGCAAGACGGTGATGAACTACACCAAAATGTGAATCACCGAGCTGATCGGCGATTCCGAATAACGACGCCGAATGATCTGCTGCAGTACAAATCTGTGAAAACTATAAATACTAATTAGGGTTGTGGTTTTAAAGGTTGAACAATTATTGTAATTTTCATATAGAATAGTACTTTTTGATTTTTTTGCTCTAGGTTTGAGAGGGTTTTGAAGACTTGAAGTTCCAAAGGGTTTTATCTTCAAGAATTGGATATGGGTCTCTTGGATTCTTCAATTTGGCCTGTATCAAGGCTTAAATCTTCATACCCAGTTGACTGCAAGCTTAATTTGGTATAAATTTCTATCTCTTATACATATATGTGTGGCTAAAAACACCAATTCTTGGGGTATGATTTAACAAATATGGGTTACGATAATTGTTGGGTCTTCCTTGCTGATAGTATATTCAAAGTTTAAATGTGATTTCGTTTAGTGGTTGTGGATGAATTTAATGAATTTGTAGTTGCAAATACAATTTTATTTATGTGTATTCGGCTTTCTCGAGAGAGAGGTCGTAAAGCTAAGACCACTAGATTGATGGTCAGTGTGAGTGGGTTGACAAGAGGTTCAATTCGAGAGAGTGAACCCTAGTCCCATGTCCACACACTCAGCTTGATAGAATGAGTGAGTTAAGGCATAGGCTGGTCTTCATCTGGCAAGTGGGTGTCCAAGAGGATCACATTTGAAACGGACTAAGTTGTTCGAGAAAGAGCTTATCCCCCTTAAAGTCAAGCCTAGTCACAATTATTCTATGAATCTTTTGTCGAAAGCATGCACCTAATAATCTAGCTTTACCCGTATTCCCGTCACATCCCAAGAATCCCGTCTCATTACTTAGAAACCCTTGTTATTTTGTTGATTTTACTTACTAGTGACAAAACCCCCCCATTGTTAATTGACACTATTGTGTCCCCCTTTAATTTACAATGTTTTTAATTGTTAATATCTTTAGCTACGACTAGTGAGAACTAAATTTTATTTTTCTATTAATTCTCGAAACCATTCTCTTGGGAACGATCCCAACCCTTGGTTGGGTTACTAAACTATTGTACGATCGTAGACACTTGCATCAGAAGTTGTGTCTTGATTACACAAACATCAAAATGGCACCTGCCGGGGAGTGGTGTTATTTGAGAATTCTTAGTTAAGTAGAATTTTTTTATTCTTCTTTGTATTAGCTTTACTAATCTAAATTGTAGTTTTGTTTTGCTTGTTTGAATATCGAAGCAGGGAAATAAATATGGATTATCATTATGGGTACCACACAGACCATCCATTGTTGAAACTATTGAACCTCATGAACAACCTCCTGACGTTCAAATAGGCAGGGAATGAGATAATTCAAGAAATGTGGCTGAAGTTTCAATCAGTTCTACAACCATGCCCTTCTCATGGAATGTCTGACAAGACATTGTTGGAGTGCTTCTATCGGGGTCTTGAACCAGAAAATAGGTGCATGGCCAATCAAATTTTCGAGGGCGGTATGCTCCACCAGCCGTACGAAGTCATCACAACACTCCTTGATGGTATGGTTGAAACCAACAAGAAGGCCCAAAAGAAACACAAGTGGGATGCACTAGTGGCTCAAGTAGACGTTCTGTTCAAATGAGTCATGGGGTTGGAAGCACAAGCCTTGGAAAAGGAAAATCACTTCTTCCTTTGCGAATGTACACAAAGGAAGAACCATGGGGGCATGCAGAATGATGACGCCCTTTCACTCATTCAACAAAAACTTAAAGAACAAGATAATAAGTTAAATGAGATGAAGGACAACATTAAAATTCTAAATGAAACATCTGCCTCAAACTCCATGAATATTCAGCTGCAGGATGCTCAAATCACCAATTTGATGACAGGTCGCTATCCATCGTTCGCCGAGGACTCGCCTAACTACGGCTGACTCTGAGAATGAAGACTGGTTGTTTACCTGCGTCGTGCCGTGATTTTAACTAAGGCGCTGTTTGGGAGGCAACTTAAAACCCCTTTAATTGCTTTTTTTATTTCTTGGCAAAATAATGATGTGTTGTTTGTATAGGCTGAAGTGTAGAAAAGTGTTCGAAACAGTGTATAGTAGAGAATAATAGGTCCAATCAGTGAATCGCCGAAGAGGTTGGCGAACACAACCTATCCGTCTTTTTGACTCAAAGATATCTTCAAGTTGGGACCTGTCAAACTCGATGAACTATTGAAATTATAGGCACATCGCCGACTCTGTCGGTGATCTCGATGGAGACCGCCGTTTGGATTCCCAAGCTTACTGGAAATTTCTGTAAGAATCGGCAAGGCAAATGATTGTACAGCAACTCGCCGAAATACTCCGTGACTCGCTGAAAGATTCCGCGACTGCGACTATCGCAGAGTGGTTTGGATCAAAGCGGGTTGTGAGACAAAAGGTTTAAAATTTTCAACACGGTTCACTTTGATACATCTTCATGCCTCCAACTGCACCTTTGAACATTAATCTTTACATAAACCTACATTAACTGAGTATTTTAGCATCGATTTATGCTAGTAACTCGGATTGCATTCCTAGCTATTCTACTCTCATTTATTCATCGAAAAAAGGGGATTGTCCTTGCATGAGTTTTGTCTTGCTTGAATTTAACTCTTTGCGTAGCTAGAATAGAATGTTTGTAAAACCTTTAAGTATGTGGGTTGTAAATAGGCGCGTTGGGTTGCTTAACAAAGCTGTGTAGAGCTCGTTGAACCACTCTAGGATCCGCTTAACGTCCCCACCTCTCCTTTTTTTTAATGCTAAAATTATTGAAGGTCTACAACCCGAAGCAACAGAGACACTACACCCAAAGTCGCAAGAAGAACCATGCCGCCCTGACAGATGAAGCAACAACTTAACCAAGATTCCCTTTGCCTCCCTTTTTATTTTTCTCTATTTATATTTTCAGATGTTTGTTATTCGCATTTGAGGAAAACTGTTTTTTTTTGTTTGTGGCGGGGTGAGGCCCACACCTTTTGTGTGCTACTTTGTTTAAAACTGTGTTAATACTGCTTTTCTGTGGATGTTTGAGTTTGTGGCTCCTTTTATTTTAAATTGAAAAATGATTTTGACCCTTCCGAATTTTTTTGAATTTTTTGCACAGTTTTGCCACCCTTTATATGTTGTTGAATGTGGCCATTTCTTGGCAAATTTAAGTCTCGGTTTTGATCAATACCGAAGACTTGAATAGTTCTTACAATCGAACGAACATGAATGTATGGCTATGATAAGGCCAAATGAAGCTGCATAGACAATATGTGAACTCTTTGCATCTCGTTGTGAAAAGCCATTTATCTAATCGATTCTCTTGTGATGAACGTTTCACACTAGCAAAAGTTTGGAGTCTTGTTTGAGTTAGGTGTCGATGCCTTGTGTGATAAGCTTACCTGGAACCGTGCATGACAACACCTAGAATTTGCCCTGTTGGTCCGGTTGACTAAGTTAGACTTTCTATTGATATGATCTTAGGCAACTTCGAAAAGTGTGAACCAAGTTGATATATACCTCTTTTGTGACCTACCTTGTGAGCGTGTGATTCTCTCTTGAACACCCTTTGAGCCTTACCTTTCTTTGGACAAAACTTGATGAAAACTAGACCTTTCTTAATCCATTACCTATAATCCTCTTGAATTGTGGTTAATTGAATAGCCAACTTAGGCCAAAAGCCTAAGTTGGGGGTGTAGTGAAAAAGAAAATGGAAAGTCAAGAAGTGCAAGGATATTCTCCTTTAACTCATGGTGTTGAGAAAAATGGAACCCCTCCATATAAAAAAACAGAAACGAGAAAAAAAATAAAAAGAATGAAAAAGAAAGTTGTGGAATAAAGTACCGAAGAAATAGGTTCCAAACAACCCATGTGAGGCGTATAATAGGATGACCTATGATGAACTAATGAAAATGATGAAGGAAAAATAAAGAAAGTATTGAGAGCACCACATTTCATGAGGATGAAAGTCACTGAGCCTAAATGACCACACCTTTGCACTCAGCTTACAAGCCTTTTTAAGACCTTTGTGATCTTTAGAAAGTCGAAACAAATGTTGATTGGAAAATACGGCCATACCTATGGGTGAAAGGATGCATTGTGTTCATCTTTGTGAGTGTAAGCATTGTATTTGATTCTTGAACTTTAAATTGATTATACCTTTGTCTGTGAAAATGGAATCATCATTTGTGTGAGGGCATTCGAAGGCTTTTGTTGAGCTTGAACTTGCATTTGAAGCAAGTATTGCGAGCTTGGGAATCTTTGGTAATGGTGTGTCACAACTTGAATCTTTGAGTACACAATTGATTCTTGCATAAGTAAATTGCATCTTGTTGTGTACATTCATGATTGAGTCTTATGTAGCACAACTTGAGACACCCTTGTTGAACTGCTGAACTTGAGATTTACTTGAGGACAAACAAAAGTTTAAGTTGGGAGTGATGATGAGTCCACAAATTGGACTCATTTAAGGCTATATTTTCGTAGAAATTGTGTCCTCAAATGCTTATTTTATCTCAATATTTGATGAAAACCCTTAAGTTTCAGGTATTCGAAGTTTGAAGGAAAGCATGGACACTACGTCATAAAAAGGAACAAAAGGGCTGAGAAGAACAAAGAAATAAAGGCCTGAGGATCGCCGAGTCCACTTGGCGAGTTGCCGAAAGGTCTTACTTCGCCTTTTGTTCCAGTGTGCTAACCCCTTAAGGAAAGGATCAAGTCGGTGAAAAGATGGAGCAGTCAGCGCATCGTCGAGAAGTTCCATGAAGCAGTACCATGTTGCCCAATGACCCAGAGCACGACGATGCTAAAGGTTAGTGCAAGACGGCGATGGACTACACCAAAGGGCGCATCGACGTGTTGATCGGTGATTCTGACTAATAACGCCAAATGATCCGCAACAACGAAAATCTGTGAAAACTATAAATACTAGTTAGAGTCATAGTTTTAAGAGTCGAATAATTATTATAATTTTCAGATAGAATATTACTTTTTAATAATTTTGCTCTAAGATTAAGAGGGTTTTGAAGAATTGAAGTTCCAAAGGGTTTCATCCTCAAGATTTGGGTTTGGGTCTGTTGGATTATTAAATTTTGGCCTTTATGAAGACTTAAATATTCATACCCAGTTAAATGCAAGCTCAATTTGGTATAAATTTCTACCTCTTATACATGTTTGGCTAAAACCCCAATTCTCGGGGTGTGATTTAATGAATATGGGTTAAGATAATTGTTGGGTATTGCTTGCTGATAGTTTAATCGTAGTTTAATTAGATTTACTTTAGTAGTTGTGGATGAATTTAATGTATTTGTAGTGTAAAATACAAGTTTATTTATGTGTTTCTGGTTTGCTCGAGAGAGAGGTCGTAAAACTAAGACTAATAAATTGATGGCCAGTGCGCATGGGTCGTCATGAGGTTCAGCTCGAGAGAGTGAACTCTAGTTCCATGTCCACACACTCAGCTCGAGAGAGTGAGTGGGTTAAGGCGTACGCTAGTCTTCATGCGGCAAATGGGTGTTCGAGAGGAACCCGTTAGAAACGGGGTAGGTTGCTCGAGAGAGAGCTTATCCCCCTTAAAGTCTAGCCTAGTCACAATTATTCTATAAATCTTCTGTTGAAAGCATATACCCAATAATCTAGCTTAACCCGTATTCCTGTCACATCCCAAGGATACCCTCTCATTACTTAGAAAGCCTTGTTTATTTTGCTGTTTTTACTTACTAGTGACAAAACCCCCCATTGTTAATTGACACTCTTGTGTCCCCCTTTAATTTACAGTGTTTTAAATTGTTAATGTCTTTAGCTACGACTAGTTAGAACTAAGTTTTATTTTTTTATTAATTATCAAAACAACTCTCTTAGGAACAATCCCAACCCTTGGTTGGGTTACTAAACTACTGTACGATCGTAGACACTTGCATCAGAAGTTATGTCTAGATTACGCAAACATCAAAATGGCGCCGCTGCCGGGGAGTTGTGTTATTTTGGAATTCTTAGTTAAGTAGAATTTTTTATTCTTCTTAGTTTTAGCTTTACTAATTTAAATTGTAGTTTTGTTTTGCTTGTTTGATTATCAAAGCAGGGAAGTAAGAATGGATGATCATTATGGGTACCACACGGACCATCCCCTCCTGAAACTACTGAACCTTAGGGACAACCTCCTGACGTTCATACAAGTAGGGAATGAGACAATTCAAGAAATGTGGCTGAAATTTCAATTAGTGCTACAACCATGCCCATCTCATGGAATGTTTGACAAGACGCTGATGGAGTGTTTCTATCGGGGTTTTGGACCCAAAAATAGGAGCATAGCCGATCAACTTTTTGAGGGAGTTATGCTCCACCAACCCTACGAAATCGTTGCAACACTCCTTGATGGTATGGTTGAAACCAATAATGAGGCCCAAAAGAAACACGAGTGGAACGAACTAGTGGCTCAAGTAGACGTTCTATCCAAACGAGTCATGGGGTTGGAAGCACAAGCCATGGAAAAGGAAAAGTACTTTTTCCATCGAGAATGTAGACTCGAGAAGAAGCATGAGGGTGTGCAAACAGACCATGCTTTTTCTCTCATTCAAGAAAAACTCAAAGAGCAAGACAAGAAGTTAGATGAGGTGAAGTACAACATTGAAATGCTGAATGAAACGTCTACCTCAAACTCCATGACTATTCAGCTGAATGATGCTCAGATCACCCATTTAATGACAGGTCGCTATCTATCGTTCATTGAGGACTCGCTTAACTACACCATGGCTGACTCTAATGATGAAGAATAGTTGTTGACTTGCGTCGTGCCGCGATGTTAACTAAGGCACTGTTTGGGAGGCTACCCAAAACCCCTTTAATTGTTTTTTTTATTTCTTGGCAAAATAATGGTGTGTTGTTTGTACAGGCTGAAGTGTAGAAAAGTGTTCGAAACAATGTATAGTGGAGAACAACAGGTCCAATTGGCGAATCGCCGAAGAGGTCGGCAAACCCAACCTATCCGCCTCTTTGACTCAAAGATATCTTCAAGTTGGGACCTGTCAAACTCGATGAACTATTGAAATTATTGGCGCATCACCGACTCTGTCGGCGATCTCGAAGGAGACCGCTATTTGGATTCCCAAGCATACTGGAAAGCTCTGTAAGAATCGGTGAGACAAATGATTGTCCAACGACTCACCGAAATACTCCGCGACTCGCCGAAAGATTCCGCGACTACGACAATCGCAGAGTGGTTTGGATGAGAGCGGCTTGTGAGACAAAAGGTTTAAAATTTTCAACACGGTTCACTTTGATACATCTTCATGTTTCCAACCACATCTTTGCACATTAATCTTTACATAAACCTGCATTAACTAAGTATTTTAGCATCAATTTATGCTCGGAATTTGTATTGTATTCCTAGCTATTCAACTCTCAATTGGTCATCGCAAAAGGGGGCTGTGCTTCGTTGAGTTTGGTCTTTCTTAAATTTAACTCTTTGCACAGTTAAAATAGGATGGTTGTAAAGCATTTGAGTAAGTGGGTTGAAAATAGGCACGTTGAGTTGCTTAACAAAGCTAGGTAGAGCTCGTTAAACCACACAGCGGTCCGCTTAACATTCCCACCTCTCCTCCTTTTTAATGCTAAAATTGTTGAAGGTTTACAACCCGAAGCAACATATACAACTACACCCAAAGTCGCAAGAAGAACCATGCCGCCCCGATAGATGAAGCTACTGCTTAACCAGGATTATCCTTTGCCTCCCTCTCTATTTTTCTCTATTTGAATTTTCAAATGTTTGTTATTCGCATTTGAGGACAAATGTTTTTTTATTGTTTGTAGTGGGGTTAGGCCCATACCTTTTGTGTGCTACTTTATTTAAAACTGTGTTAATACTGCTTTTCTGTGGATGTTTGAGCTTGTGGGTCCTTTTATTTTAAATTGCAAAATGATTTTGACCCTTCCAATTTTTTTTGAATTTTTTGCACATTTTTGCTACCCTTTATATGCTATTGAATGTGGCTGTTCTTTGGAAAATTTGAGTCTCGGTTTCGATTGATACCGATGACTTAAATAGTGCCTACAATCAAACAAACATGAATGTACGGCTATGATGATGCCAAATGAAGTTGCATACACAATATGTTAACTTTTTGCATCTCGTTGTGATTAGCCATTTATCAAATCGATTCTTTTGTGATGAACGATGCACACTAGTGAAAGTGTGGAGTCTTGTTTGACTTAAGTGTCGATACCTTGTGTAATAAGATTACCTGGAACCATGCATGACGACACCTAGAATTTACCCTGTTAGTCTGGTTGACTAAATAAGAGTTTCTCTTGATATGATCTTAGGCAACTTCGAAGGGTGTGAACCAATTTGACATATACCTCTTTTGTGACCTACCTTGTGAGCGTGTGATTCTCTCTTGAACACCCTTTGAGCCTTACCTTTCTTTGGACAAAATTTGATGAAAACTAGACCTTTCTTAATCCATTACCTATAATCCTCTTGAATTGTGGTTAATTGAATAGCCAACTTAGGCCAAAAGCCTAAGTTAGGGGTGTAGTGAAAAAGAAAAGGGAAGGTCAAGAAGTGCAATGAAAGTCTCCTTTTAACTCATGGTGTTGAGAAAAATGGAACCCCTCCATATAAAAAAAATAGGAAAGAGAAAGGAAAAGAAAAAGAATGAAAAAGAAAGTTGTGGAATAAAGTACCAAAGAAATAGGGTTCCAAACAACCCATGTGAGGCGTATAATAGGATGACCTATGATGAACTAATGAAAATGATGAAGGAAAAATAAAGAAAGTATTGAGAGCACCACATTTCATGAGGATGAAAGTCACTAAGCCTAAATGACCATACCTTTGCACTCAGCCCCATTACAAGCCTTGTTAAGACCTTTGTGTAGGAAAAATAAAGGAAGTATTGAAAGCATGAACTGTGTTCATCTTTGTGAGTGTCAGCGTTGTATCTGATTCCTGAACTTCAAATAGATTATACCTTTGTGTGTGAAAATGGAATCATCATTTGTTTGAGGTATTCGAAGGATTTTGTTGAGCTTGAAGCTGCATTTGAAACAAGTATTGCGAGCTTGGGAATCTTTGGTAATGGTGTGTCACAACTTGAATCTTTGAGTACACAATTGATCCTTGAATAAGTAAATTGAGTCTTTTTGTATACATTCATGATTGAGTCTTGTGTAGCACTGTTTGAGACACTCTTGTTGAAACGTTGGACTTGAGTTTTACTTGAGGACAAGCAAAAGTTTAAGTTGGGGTGTTGTTGAGTCCACAAATTGGACTCATTTAGGGCTATATTTTCATAGAAATTGTGTCCTCAAATGCTTATTTTATCTTAATATTTAATGAAAACTCTTAAGTTTCAGGTATTTGAAGTTTGAAGGAAAGCATGGACATTACGTCGCAAAAAGGAATGAGAAGGCTGAAAAGAATGAAGAAATGAAGGTGTGAGGATTGCCTAGTCCACTTGGCGAGTCGCCGAAGGGTGTTACTTCACCTTTTGTTCCAGTGTGCTGAGCCCTAAAAGAAAGGATCAAATCGGCGGAAAATGGGAGTAGACGGCGCATCGTCGAGAAGTTCCGCGAAGCAGTACCATGTCGCCCAATGACCCAGAGCACGACGATGCTGAAGGCTGGTGCAAGACGGCGATAAACAACACCAAAGGGAAAATCACCGAGTTGATCGGCGATTCTGACTAACGATGCCGAATGATCCGCTGAAGCACAAAATATGTGAAAACTATAAATACTAGTTAGAGTTGTAGTTTTAAGAGTCGAACAATTATTATAATATTCAGATATAATAGTACTTTTTAATAATTTTGCTCTAAGCTTGAGAGGGTTTTGTAGACTTGAAGATCCAAAGGGTTTCATCTTCAAGATTTGGGTGTGGGTTTCTTGGATTCTTAAATTTTAGCATGTATAAAGACTTAAATCTTCATACCCAGTTGAATGCAAGCTCAATTAGGTATAAATTTCTATCTCTTATACATGTGTGGCTAAAACCCCCAATTCTCAGGGTGTGATTTAGTGAATATGGGTTAAGATAATTGTTGGGTTTTGCTTGCTGATAGTTTAATCGTAGTTTAATTGTGATTTCATTTAGTAGTTGTGGATGAATTTATTGAATTTGTAGTTGCAAATATAAGTTTATTTATGTGTTTTCAGTTTGCTCGAGAGAGAGGTCGTAAAACTAAGACTACTAAATTAATGGCCAGTGCGAGTAGGTCGACATGAGGTTCAACTCGAGAGAGTGAACCCTAGTCCCATGTCCACACACTTAGCTCGAGAGAGTGTGTGGGTTAAGGTGTAGGCTGGTCTTCATGCGATAAGTGGGTGTCCGAGAGGAACGCATTTGAAATGACGTAAGTTGCTCGAGAGAGAGCTTATCCCCCTTAAAGTCTAGCCTAGTCACAATTATTCTATCAATCTTCTATCAAAATCATGTACCCAATAATCTAGATTAACTCGTATTCCCGTCACATCCCAAGTATTCCCTCTGATTACTTATAAACCCTTGTTTAGTTTGCTGTTTTTACTTACTAGTTAAAAACCCCCCATTGTTTATTGGAACTCTTGTGTCCCCCTTTAATTCACAATGTTTTAATCGTTAATGTCTTTAGCTACGACTAGTTAGAACTAAGTTTTATTTTTCTATTAATTCTCAAAACCACTCTCTTGGGAACGATCCCAACCCTTGGTTGGGTTACTAAATTATTGTACGATCGTAGACACTTGCATCAAAAATTGTGTCTTGATTACATAAACATCAATAGCTTATAATGTGAAAGGTTTTGTCACATATAGTGGTTCCAAGGGTTGAAGACTAGTCTCCCCTAATGAACCTAGGAGCTTAGAGTGAGTTGTGGGATAGAGTGTCAAGACATTCTTTCTTAATTATAAAGTTAAGTCAACACTTAATATAAACTCAGTGGGAGTTATGCTTAACACCGAGAGAATAATGATATGAGATGGAAGCCCTCACGAGAGTAGAGGTCGGGTTTCTAGGAACAATCGCTTGGGATGGAAGCCCTCACGTTAGTAGAGGCCAGTTTTTCTAGTAACAATCCCCTTATCCCACAAACTATGTGCCCGCATAGGTCATTAGCTAGTGGATCCACGTAAGCTAAGAGTATAGTTCTACCTTAGGCAAGTACGACAACCCTTTTTCGGTGTGGGGTAGACACCGAATTCCATGATTAAGCTCTCATGGTCTATGTCGGTTAAAGCAAATCCCACTATGATAGAATGAACTAGAGTTGGAGTTATGAACTATAATCACTTAATGAGTTTTCCTTAGTGTGGGTAGAAGTATGGTATCTTACTCATGCATTGCACAAGGATGTTTTTATGGTTCTTATGGTTTATTTCCATGATACTTCATAAACTCGGTCAAATGCATAGTTTTCGATTAAAATGTCCCTTTTTAGTATATTTAATGATATCCATGCATAGCTACCATACTTAGTGCAATTTTTTTACTAACCCATATTTCTTCTACAATTTTTACAAACTGTAGGTTCCGGCATTTGAGGTGATTCCTTCTAGTTCAAGGCTTGAATTGACTATTCTCCAAAGCTAGTGGTATGTCCTCATGGATCCGAGGACAAGTGCTATGTTATTGTTTCATTCCTTTCATTATACTAGACACTTTCATATTCCCTATTTTAAGGGCTGTGACCCTATTATTTTGAGACTTCGATTGTAGTAGATGTCTAAATGAGACTATGTCTAGACTTTCGCTTTACTTTTATGAAAACTAACTTAAAGACTTGAAAATGTGTTTCGATTTTTTATTATTCTATACTAATGTGATGATAATAATCTAAGTGGGTTACTTGGGTCCCTTTCGAGGTTCCATGTACCATGTTACGTCTAGGGGGTACCCTTGGGTCGTGACAAACTTGTTAATCAGAGAAAAAGGTTTAGAATGATTCTAGGATGATGTCTCATAAACCACGTCTAGTAGAGTCTTGTTCATAGTGTGAAGCGCGCCACATATATGAGTGAGAGGCAATAATATGTTAGGAAATTACATTTCTTTCATTACTCTTGAGTCGTACCTTATAGTCTAACTCTATAAAAGTCCTTCTCCTAATCCTTCTCTTGTGTCTTCAGGAAATGAATACACGAAGAGCAAATGTTAAACGGGACAAGGAGAATGTGAACCGATGAGCTCATCAAGATAATAAAGTTCCTCAAGACAATCAAGCTCCGGTTAATCCAATGGCCGAAAATGTAACTCAAGAGAAGTTTAGGCCCACTATCGAAATGATGACTCAAGCCATGATGGCTCAAGCTCAAGCTATAACTACTCAAGCTTAAGCTATAGTGTTTCAAGCTAATAGAGATGTTGGGCCCCATGTGAACCCTAATGTCAACTCCGTGGGTTCATGGTTGAGAGATTTCAGAAGAATGAATCCTCCTATGTTCTTTGGTTCCAAAGTGGGTGAAGATCCTCAAGAGTTTGTACAGGAGATCATCAACATAATTGATGCCATAGGGGTAACTTCTATAGAGAAAGCGGAGCTAGCCTCTTACTAATTGAAGGGGGTAGCCCAAGTATGGTACACTCAATGGAAGATGAATAGGTCTGAAGGAGTGGGTCCCATAGTTGGGAGGTGTTCCAGAAATCATTCCTTGATAGGTTCTTTCCCCGATAGAAGAGGGAAGCAAAGGTGGAAGAATTTATCAACCTTCGTCAAGGAGGTATGAGTGTTGAAGAGTATTCTCTAAAATTTACCGAATTGTCCAAGTATGCTCCATCTATGGTGGCGGACCCTAGGGATGAGATGATTAGGTATGTGATGGGTATATCCAAGGTGGTAAGAAAAGAATGCCGTACAGAAATGCTTCTTCATGACATGTATCTCTCACATTTTATGGTGTATGCTCAACAAATGGAGAGTGAGAAACTCCAAGGCAATAGGGAGGTGAAAAGAGCTAGAACCAGTGAAGGGAATTTTTCCAATGACAAATCCGATGGGCAAGGTCGGCAAAAGTTCAAGAAAAGATTCTCCAACCAAGGCTTTTCTAGTACTCCAAGGGTCATCAATAATAGGGTGCCCAACCCTAAACCACAAGGAGGTAATAGTGGTGGTTCTTATGTTGCTAGGCCTATTTGTGCAAAATTTTGTAGAAAGCATGAAGGTAAATTCTTAGTTGGCTCGGATGGGTGGTATGGGTGTGGAAAGAGTGGCCACAAGATGAGAGATTGTTCGACACTCATGGCCAAGAGGAGAGAAGGCAAACAAACTCCTCCAAGCAGGTCCAACTCCAATGTTCAAAAGCTAAACCACTTGTATGCTCTTCCATCATGAGGTGACCAAGAGAGCTCTCCAGATGTGGTGGTCGGTATGTTGCAAGTCTTTTCTATTGATGTATATTATTTATTAGATCCCGGTGCCACTTTGTCCTTTGTTACACCTCTTGTGGCTATGAAGTTTGGAATACTCCCCGAAATATTAATAGAGCCTTTTTTGGTTTCCACCCCGATTGATGACTCTGTAGTGGCAAAAAGAGTCTATAGAAGTTGTCCTATCTCTTTGTCTCACAAGTTTACCTTGGTGGATTTGGTAGAGTTAGACATGCTTGATTTTGATGTAATTTTGGGCATGGATTTGTTTCATGTATGTTATGCCTCGATGGACCTGGGTGGTCTAATTTAAATTTCCAAATGAGCCAATTTTAGAGTCTAAAGGGGGGAATTTTATTCCTAGAGGTCAATTTTTTTCTTGTCTCAAAGCTACGAAAATGATCACCAAGGGGTGCATTTACCATATTGTTAGAGTGATGGATGTTGAGTCCAAAGTCCCTTCTTTAGAGTTGGTCCCCATGGTAAGTGAGTTTCAGGAAGTCTTTCCCGATGACTTGCCCCACATTCCTCCCGAACGGGAAATATATTTTGTCATTGATCTCTTTACGGATGCGCAACCTATCTCCATTCCTCCTTATAGAATGGATCCAGCCGAGTTGAAAGATTTAAAGGAACAATTGAAGGATTTGCTAGACAAGGGTTTTATTCAACCGAGTATATCTCCATGGGGTGCTCCGGTATTGTTTGTTAGAAAGAAGGATGGGTCCATTAGAATGTGTATTGACTACCGCCAATTGAACAATGTGACTATAAAGAATAAGTATCCCCTTCCTAGAATTGATGATTTGTTTGATCAACTCCAAGGGGCTAGTTACTTTTCAAAGATTGATCTATGTTCGGGCTATCACCAACTAAGGGTGAGAGGGATTGACATTCCCAAGATGACTTTCCGAACAAGATATGGTCACTATGAGTTCCTAGTAATGTCTTTTGGTCAAACTAATGTCCCGACGACATTCATGGATCTAATGAACAGGGTGTTTAGACAAACCTTGATATGTTTGTGATCATTTTTATCAATGATATTTTGATCTATTCAAGGAGTGAGGTTGATCATATGAGCCATTTGAGGATTGTATTGCAAGTCCTTAAAGACCACCAATTGTATGCAAAGTTTAGTAAATGTGAGTTTTGGCTAAGGTTCGTAGCCTTCCTTGGCCATATCGTGTCTAGCGAGGGTATTGAGATAGATCCCAAGAAGACGGATGTGGTCAAGAGTTGGCCTAGTCCTCTAACTCCTACCGATATTAGAAGCTTTTTGGGTTTGGTCGGTTATTATAGGAGGTTTGTTGAGGGTTTTTCCTCCAGTGCTTCTGCGATGACGACATTAACTCAAAACAAAGCTAAGTTTGTGTGGTCAGAGGCTTGTGAGAAAAGATTCCAAGAGTTGAAAGATAAACTTACTTCCACTCCGGTGTTCACCTTACTGGAGGGTACTATTGGGTTTGTGGTATATTGTGACACTTCGAGAGTAGGGTTGGGGTGTGTACTTATGCAACATGGTAAAGTGGTTGCCTATGCTTCAAGGTAACTCAAGGTACATGAGAAGAATTATCCAACCCATGATCTTGAACTAGTGTCAGTAGTATTTGCTTTGATAATATGGAGACATTACTTTTTATGGAGTCTATGTAGATGTTTTCACCGATCACAAAAGTCTACAATATGTGTTTACCCAAAAGGACTTGAATCTCCGACAAAGAAGGTGGCTAGAGATTTTAAAGGATTATGACATGAGTTTCCTTTACCACCCCGACAAAGCTAATGTTGTGGCGGATGCACTTAGTAGACTATCTATGTGAAGTGTGACCCACATAGAGGATGAAAAGAAAAAGTTAGTTCGTGATGTGCATAGGTTTGCCCGGTTAGATGTCCAACTAGTAGATTCTCCCTAAGGTGGTTTCATGGTTCATAAGGGCTCTGAATTGTCGTTTATTGTAGATGTGAAGTCTAAGAAACACCTTGATCCATATTGATGGAATTGAAAGAATCGGTACTTGGGATATCCGTTGAGGCTTTGTCCCAATGGGGAGATGGGGTACTTAGGTACCAAGGTAGATTATGTGTTCTGGATGTGGAGGCTTTCTCCTAAGGGAGAAAATTTTAAAAGAGGCTCATGGTTCTAGATATTCTATTCATCCGAGACCCACCAAGATGTACCGTGATCTATGGGAAGTCTATTGGTGGAATGGTATGAAAAAGGATATTACGGGATTTGTAGCCAAATGTCCTAATTGTCAACAAGTCAAGGTTGAGCACCGAAGGCCGGGAGGCTTTTTGCAAGACATGCCAATTCCCACTTGGAAGTGGGAAGAGGTGAATATGAATTTTATTATGGGGTTTCCCCGTGCTCGAAGGCAATATGATTCTATTTGGGTCATTGTTGATAGGATGACCAAATTAGCCCACTTCATTCCTGTCAAGGTATCTTACTCGGCAGAAGACTATGCCAAGTTGTATATAATGGAGATAGTGAAGTTGCATAGGGTTCCTCTATCTATTATTTTATATGGGGGTCCTCAATTTACTTCTCAATTTTGGAAGTCATTCCAAAAAGGGCTTGGCACTAAGGTGAAGCTTAGCACCGCATTCCACCCTCAAACGAATGGTTAAGTGGAACGTACAATTCAAATTCTTGAGGACATGTTGAGGGCATATGGTATAGATTTTAAAGGTAATTGGGATGATCACTTTCCCTTGGTGGAATTTGCCTACAATAATAGTCACCACTCAAGTATCGGTATGGCTCCTTTTGAAGTTTTGTATGGTAGGAGATATATGTCTCTGATTGGTTGGTTTGAAGTAGGTGACATTGCTCTAACTGGTTTTGAACTACTTTATGAGGCCATTGAAAAAGTTTGACTCATTAGAGAGTGGTTGAAGATGACCCAAGTCGGCAAAAGTCTTATGCCGATGTTAGGAGGAAGGATCTAGAATTTGAAATTGGTGATTGGGTCTACTTGAAAATCTCACCTATGAAAGGTGTTATGAAGTTTGGTAAAAAGGGGAAGCTTAGCACCCAATATGTGGGCCCATACCAAATCTTAGATCGTGTTGGGAAAGTTGCATAAGAGTAGACTTATCAAATGAGTTGGCTCCAGTTCACCTAGTGTTTCATGTTTTCATGCTTAAGAAGTGCATTGGGGATCTGGTATCCATCATTCCTTTAGAGGATTTAGGAGTTGATGAGAGTCTTTCCTATGAGGAGGTTCCGATAGAAATTTTGGACCGGCAAGTGAAAAAGTTGAGAAACAAGGAAGTAGCTTCTATAAAGGTTTTATGGAGGAATCACTTAGATGAGGGTGCTACATGGGAGGCCGAGGCCGATATGAAGTCCCACTATCCTCACCTTTTCCCTTCTACTCCTATTCATGCTTAAGGTAAGTAGTTCCTCTAGAATTTCCTTGTTTTGGAAGTCATGTGTGAATTATGTGTTTTTCATGGTTTCCTTAGATTATTCATGTTCTTGATGAAATTTATGTTTAACAAGAATATGAGTTTTCATAGTTATGTTCCTCATGGTGTTGTGCATTTAGTATGAATTGCCTATTTTGACATCATGGGATGTATTGATGAACATGCTTTAGTGTGCTTTTGAGAGTATTGACATATTGGCTCCATGATGTTGTGTTGAACATTATTTAGTTGGGGAAAAGTTAGTTCATCTTATGAATATGAGAAATTTTGAATTCCATGCATATTGGGTTGTTAGATGTAGTTACTACTCCCTTGTATTGCATTGATTATGTTTTGAGATGGAGATGATGTTTCCTCCTTTGAATTTTGTATTATTTTGATTTTTCAAGTATGATGAGCTTCTAGTCTTGAGTGCTTAATCCGGTTTGGTGTCTAGATCCTCACTCGAGGACTAATGTTCCCAAGGGGGAGATAATGTAACATTTTAGAAAATTTTAGGCTAAACTAGTATCTAACCTAAGACTAAATAGGCTAAGTTAAAAGCTTGACGTTAGAACTAGAGCCTTAAAGATACCTTAAAATTCATGGTTTGGTGTTAGGAGGTCATGGCCTAAACCCCAAGGACCAACCATGAGTCCTTGGGGAAAAGACCTTTAAGGCTCCCATGCAGTGACCCACAAAAGGGGTTCCACGCCATATGGATCAACCCATGCCCCGTAGCGGGGCAGCATGGGTGAAGCCCTTGTGGAATCTGCCTAAGGCAGGACCCACACCTCTTGGAAGGGTCCACGCCATGTGGCCTGCCTCCGTAGGTTGAGATCCCAAAAATTCAATCTCTGAAGGGAACCACGATCGATCAGCACGGGCCGTGGTCCCAGCCACGGTCCGTGGATCCCCAAGCGTAAATCACCCCTATAACTGCTTTTTGGCAGTTGAGTCTACGGGTTCTTGGTAATTTCCTTATTAATTAATGATTATGTGGTGTCATTTTAAGCTTATTTTAAAGGACTATATAAGTATTTTTCCCACCTAAAATAACCCATCTAAAGTCATATTCATAAATCCTCAAAACCAAATCAAAACCCCTCCAATATTTCTCTCTAAAACCTCCATTGAAGAAGAAGAAAAAATCAAGATCCAGGGCTCAAGAACTAATCTTTTTCGACCCAAATTCGTGAAGATTATTTAATTAAGGTATGGTAGTTTTGATTCATGGTTAACTTTTCATCCATGAAGTCCTTAAATTCTCTATTTCAAAGTAGATAAAGTTTGCAAAACCTAGGGTTTCTATTCTAAGCCATGGATTCTTTCTGAAAATGTTTTCATTGATTTAGTTAATGTATATTATGATTGAATTGTTTATTATCAAGGTTTTTATGAGAAAATCCCCCATGAATCAATGTTTTCCCTATAACCCTAGTTTGTGACTTATGAATTGGGTAAATTGTAGAAATTATGACATTGTTCTTATAGTAGTTTAGTTCATTAACTCATGTCACCATCTATATATAATGTAGTAATCCTAGATTGATTGGTTGTATGTGATCTATAGCCTTGAAGGGCAAAGCATGAGAATTGACTATATGTATGATATTTGTGTGTATACAATTGGATTGCTTTGAGAGTAAAGTAACTATATTATAATCTAATTCTTGAGTTGATTGGATGATTATCCTCATCTATAAACTTAGGTATGAATAGCTTATAATGTGAAAGGTTTGTCACATATAGTGGTTCCAAGGGTTGAAGACTAGTCTCCCCTAATGAACCTAGGAGCTTAGAGTGAATTGTGGGATAGATTATTAACAAATTATTCCTTAATTATAAAGCTAATTCAAGACTTAATATAAAATCAATGGGAGTTTGCTTAGCACCGAGAGGATAATGATATGAGATGGAAGCCCTCACGATAGTAGAGGTCGAGTTTCTAGGAACAATCTCTTGGGATGGAAGCCCTCACGTTAGTAGAGACCAGGTTTTCTAGTAGCAATCTCCTTATCCCATAAAACATGTGCCCACATAGGTCTTTACCTAGTCGATCCACATAAGCTAAGAGTATAGTTCTACCTTAGGCAAGTAGGACAACCCCTTTTTGGTGTGGGGTTATCACCGGATTCCATGATTAAGCTCTCATGGTCTATGTCGGTTAAATCTAATCCCACTATGATAGAATGAACTAGAGTTGGAGTTATTAACTATAATCACATAATGAGTTTTCCTTAGTATGGGTAGGAGTATGGGATCTTACTCATGCATTGCACAAGGATGCTTTGATGGTTCTTATGGTTTGTTTCCATTATGATGAGATGATTTATAAGTTGAATATGCTTGTATCATGTGCCTTTACACTTATTTCCATGATACTTCATAAACTTGGTCAAATGCATAGTTTTCGACTAAAATATCCCTTTTTAGCATATTTAATGATTTTTATGCATAGCTACCATACTTAGTGCAATTTTTGTACTAACCCATATTTCTTCTTTGATTTTTCCAAAGTGTAGGTTCTAGCATTTGAGGTGATTCCTTCTAGTTCAAGGCTTGGATTGACTATTCTCCAAAGCTTGTGGTATTTCTTCATAGATCCGAGGACAAGTGTTATATTGTTGTTTCATTCCTTTCATTGTACTAGACACTTTCATGTTCTTTATTGCAAGGGCTGTGACCCTATTATTTTGAGACTTCGATTGTCGTAGATGGATAAATGAGACTATGTCTAGACTTCTGCTTTACTTTTATGAAAACTTTCTTAATGAATTGAAAATGTGTTTCTATTCTTTATTATTCTATACTTATGTGATGATGATAAGCTAAGTGGCTTACTTGGGTCGTTTTTGGGGTTCCATGTGCCATGTTACGTCTAGGGGGTACCCTTGGGTCGTGACACCTATTAACATCACAATCTTACCCTATATACTCGACAAACGAGACAACTTAGAGACAAACAAGCTCATCCTACTCGTCATATCAACAACCATCTCCGATGCATAACAGGACAGTGGAGTAAACTTGAGGCTGTACTCATGCACATTCATAGATTCCTGCTTAAGTGTAAGGAATTCTCTTACCTTTTCCTCTCTTAATTCACGGGGAAAGAAACATCCTGTGAAGGCCTCTTCGAACACAACCCAGCTCACCATCGGTGAACCCTCAACTTTTCTCTTCTTTCAATGATCGTACCAGACTCTAGCAACACCCTTAAGTTGGTATGCATCTAGTTCCACACGTTCCGTATCCGCAACATGTATCACCTCAAATACTTTCTGTAACTCTTCCATAAAGTTTTCTGGATACTCACTGAAACTTGAACTGGTGAAGTCTAGAGGATTCATCCTTAAGATTTCATGAATCTTGGACGTATCAGTCACATCTTGTCGACTCCCTCTTTGTTGTCCAGCCTGGTTGGTCACCACTTAAATCAACATTCGAATAATATCATATGACCTCAACATTTATGACCTCTCCTTGGGGTTTAACTTTTGGTGCGTTGGGTACCCCTTGATCCTAAGGATCAACATTCCTCCTAGCAGGACGACCACAAATAATTCTTCGTGGAGGCATGATCCGAAAAGATACGCACATGCATGAATTAGAAAGAAAATTTATAGAGTTAAACTCTACCACACACTAAGAGTATAAAGGAAGGGAAATGTTTCCTAAATGTCTCAGCCTTCTAATTATAGATGTGGCACACTTCACATCGATAACTAGAACTCTACAAACACGGCTTCATATACACTTTAGGACTCTTGAACTCTTTCCTCTGATACCAAGTTTGTCACTCCCCGAGCCTACACCCTCGACGCTGTAACGACTTGTTCCCATTGTTATAGAAAAGTCAACGGGGAAAACTTTTAGGTCAGAAAACATATTCGTAGTGTTTGGATTTTCCCAACCTAGTCAAGATTTGGATGAAATCGGAGTCTGTGAGGTCTAGGGAAATTTGGTAGCAATTGGGTGATCTAATTATGAATTTAATCACATGAGTAGATAGATAAGATGTTAATGAACGCGTACGACTTTACGAAATGAATTCATGCGAGTAGAACTCCCAAAATTGATCTAAGGGTGAACAGATAGTTTCTGAGTGTCGGTGGAAGGTGTTATGAAATGGGGGTCTTGGAATTATTAATTTTGCTCATTGGTTCCGTGCAAGCCGCTAAGGTGGGATTTCTCTGGTCAAGGCAAGTCCACTTTAGCGGGGCGGGTGCCGCCATAGCGAGACAAACACGACATAAAGTTATAAATAAACCCAAAAAAATTTTATTCTAAAATTTTCGAACTTGAGAGCTAAGGAACAAACCCAGGTGTTTTCTTGATGGATTTTCACCATTCTTAAGGGTAAAGGTTAGATTTTGACTCCCCGAATCCATTTTTTGATCCTTAAATTGTAATCTAGTTGGTAATTATTGATGGGGTAGGGTTTTGATATGAGAATTATGGTGGAAAAAGACCTAATATGGGTATGGGGATCAAGGGTTTGATTAGGGTTGATAGAATTGTTGGTAATTTGGGCAATTAGTTATAGTTTATTGATTCTCTTGTTATATTACTCGTTTGTATACCAAGAAAAAGCAAAACAAATTTAGGAAGGGAAGAATCAAGTTTCTTAGGGGATTCAAACTTGTTTCGAGGTAGGTGATAATTGTTATTTGATATTATGTGATGCATGTTTGTTCTTGCTTCATTATAATACATGCATGTATGTGAATGTTGCATTGTTGATCACACTTGTTGTAGATGAGGATAGATGAATGATGAATTCCATGAATCATGACTTGATTGTATGATTATGTGAATGTACTTGTGATTGTGATTGTGGTTTGTTGAATGGATCGGGTGTTGCGTTTCGACACACTAACTTGGATCGGTTGTCACGTTTCGACATAAATGTGGTATCTGTTGCCGTGTTCCAACATAAAATATTGGATCGGGTACCACGTTCCAGTATGCTAACTGTTTGGGTTTGGGTTCCATGAGAGGACCAATAAGTTGACATAATTGTATATCCTGGTATTGTGTAACTGTTCGTATTCGTAATGATGTTGATATTGTATATGTTTGGTGTATACATGTTATTATTATGTTGTATTGGCTTATGTATGTTGCACTTAGTGGGATAGCCCCGTGATCCTACCAGTACATTGTTATTGTATACTGATACTGCACTTGCTCGTTCTTTGTTGAGTGTAGGGAATCTTCAGGCGTTTATTGACAGACCTCGCTTAGAAGATCAGTGATCTTTTTGAATTCAAGGGTGAGCTAGTTCTTTCGGGCTACCATGACTTCTCTATCTATTTATGCCCACATTTCGGACTTAGACTAGTTCTTTAGATATTCTTATGTTTAGTTGGGTTGTACCCATTTTTCCTTTAGACTTTTGGTTTATTGTTAGAGTTTTGGGACATTGACTTTGTGGTTCTAGACGTATATCCACATTTGTTTAGTTATTAGATTCTTGGTTTGGAGTTTATGGGAACTCCCTATTTTCTTTCCTTAACATTTAACTTGCTTCCATAACTTTACTGCATAGTATTTGGGTTGAGTTGTTACTTTGGGTTGTAGTAATGGTTCTCCCACTGGAGGGTTATTGCCGGTGTCACTCACGACGATGAAGGGCGTGAAAAATTTGGTATCAAAGCTTAGGTTCATTGATCTCGATGTACAAAAATGAGTCTAGTAAAGTCTTGTGGAATGGTATAGAGACGTCTGTACCTTTCTTCGAGAGGCTATAGGACTTTAGGAAATCTTTATGTTTTCTCTTGTCTCCTTTCGTGCTATAACTTGATTCCAATTGGTATCTGGCGATTAAAATTGGTATCTAACCTCCTTCACTCTTCCGTCCGCAAATGGTTAACACTAGATTCAATAGCATCAGGACCGTAGCTCCCGTCAATGCCCCAGTTGAGGAATCTGCAACGAGAGGTCATGGTCGAGGCAGGGGTAGAGGAAGACCTAGGGGTAGAGGCCGAGGAAGGGTAGCTCCTATTAGGGATGGAGAACTAGTTGAGAATGTTCCCCGGAATGAGGCTCGTCTTGTGCATCATGAAAAGATAGAGGAGAATATTGAGATTGAAAATGTTGAGGATGTTAGACAAGAGGAAGAGGTGCAGGCTGAGACTACATGGATTCCTTCCATAGACCCAGTGTTACCTCAATAGATCATTTCATTTTTGAAAGGATTAGTTGGTCCTGGAGTGCTTCCACCTATTCAAGCAACTCAAGCTCCCGCCATTTTTCCGTTTGCAATAACTACTCCCAGGGTGGGTGGAACTGTAGGTACTGATGCCTTCTTCCATCCTTTGTTGGGTCCTGTTATAATTGGTAATGAGCATGAGATGTTGACTAAGTTCTTTAAGTTGAAACCACCTGTGTTCCATGGTTCCGAGAGTGATGATGCATATAAATTCATCCTAGATTTCTATGAGAGGCTTCATAAGTTGCGAATTGTCCATCAGCATGGGGTTGAGTTTGTGAATTTTCAACTTCAAGGTGAGGCTAATTAGTGGTGGAGAGCTTATGTGGAATGCAGATCTTTAGTTTTACCTCCACTTACTTAACTCAGTTTCATGCCCTATTTTTAGAAATGTATGTGCCTAGGACTTTGAGAGATTGCAGGAAGGATGAGTTTATGGCTTTGGAGCAAGGTGGCATGTTTGTGGTTGCTTATGAGTCCAAGGTCCGTGCTTTGTCTAGATATACTACGCAATTGGTGACTACTATGGAATAGAGGATCCACCTAATTGTTATGGGGTTAAATTCAGAAATGCAGGTATTGTCTGTTCATATGACTTCCACAGGGAGAAACTTTAATGAGGTAACAAACTTTGTGAAGAAAGTGGAGAGGGTAAGGCTAGACGGTCAGGCTAAATCATTGGCAAAAAGGGCCAAGAACTCGGGTAACTTTTAAGGTTCTTACTCCAAAGGGTCAGGGAGGCCAACAATTGCAGCTAGACCAATTCACTCCTCTATGCTCGCCTCTACAGGTAATTACTCAGAAATCTACCTTATAATTTGATTCAGGATAGCCAGGGAGTCGCGCCTCCGACGGGCAGCATGCCATTTTTTTTTATTATACTTGCTATAATTATGGGGAACCTGGGCATATGAGGAGAGATTTTCCCCACCCACGCATGATGGATTCCGCGCAGTAGGAGTCTATAGCACTGGTACCCACATGAAATGGTAATAATGGTCGAGGGCGTCCACAAAGTGGGCGAGGAGTAAATCAACGAGGCCACAAAGGTAGGGGAAATGGTAACGCAGGCAGAGGTTTAGTGCAACTAGGTAGGGAAGTCACCCGTCACGATGATAGAGCTCAATGTTACACCTTTCTGGGCAAAACTGAGGTAGAGGTGTCTGACGTAGTGATCACAAGTACTATTCTTATCTGTGATCGGATGACTAATGTGTTATTTGATTCGGGTTCTACTTATTCTTATGTATCCGTGAAATTTGCCTCAGAATTTGATATGAATTGTGATATACTTGAAGCCCCCATCCATGTTTCTACCCCAGTTGGATAGTGTATCATAGTCACCCATGTCTATCTTGCTTGTCCTATTATGTTTATCGATTATCAGACTTGGGCTGATTTGGTGATTTTGGATATGACTGACTTTGACATAATCTTAGGCATGACTTGGTTGTCCTCTTATTATGTTGTGCTTAATTGTAATACTAAGTCAGTGACTCTAGAAATTTCGGGAAGGGAAAAGTTATAGTGGGAAGGGGTGTACAAACCTAAGCAAGCTAAGATCATATCCTTCATTCAAGCTAGAAAACTGGTAGGGCAGGGTTGTTTGACTTATTTGGCTCATATTCGAGATGTTGAGGTTGGGTCTCCATCTATTGAGTCTATTCCTTTGGTGTCAGAATTTAGAGAAGTGTTTCCTAATGACTTGCCTAGTATGCCTCCGGATAGAGATATAGATTTCTGCATTGATTTAGAACCTAGTATTCGTCCCATTTACATCCCTCCATATCGCATGGCTCTGGTAGAATTGAGAGAGCTTAAGACTCAAATCCAATAACTTCTTGATAAAGGATTCATCCATCCTAGTGCTTCCCCGTAGGATGCTCCTGTCTTGTCTGTTAAGAAAAATAATGGCACTCTGAGAATATGTATAGATTACCGACAATTGAATAGGGTCACCATTCAAAACAAGTACCTATTTCCTCGAATAGATGACCCTTTTCACCAATTGCAAGGTGCATCAGTGTTTTCTAAGATTGATATAAGGTGTGGTTACCATCAGCTAAAATTTAGGCTTGAGGATGTGCCCAAAACGGCGTTTAGAACCCGCTATGGGAACTACGAGTTTATAGTTATGTTGTTTGGATTGATTAATGTGCCTGCAACTTTTATGAGTTTGATGAATGGGGTATTCAAGCCGTTTCTTGATTCATTCCTGATAGTCTTTATTGATGATATTTTGGTCTATTCGAAAAGTGAGGAAGAGCATGCCGACAATCCTCATATTGTGCTAGGTATTCTTGGGAAACAAAGGTTGTATTCTAAATTTTCTAAGTGTGAATTTTGGTTGACTTCGGTTGCATTTTTGGGGCATGTAGTTTCAAAAGAAGGGGTAATTGTAGATCCCCAAAATATTGAGGTGGTTAAGAATTGGGTTTGGCCTAGCTCTGTAACGGAAGTTAGGAGTTTTGTGGGGCTTGCTAGCTACTATCGTCGATTTGTGAAGAATTTTGCTTCTATTGCCACTCACTTGACAAATTTGACCAAGAAGGATGTACCATTTGAATGGACTGAAAAGTTTGATGAGAGCTTTCAAAAGCTCAAGACTCTCTTGACTACACCACTTATTCTAGCATTACCGATGAAGGGTATGGATTTTATTATTTATTGTGATGCTTCCCATTCGGGTTTCGGTGTAGCTTAATGTAGGATAAGAATGTTATAGCTTATGTGTCGCGACAGTTGAAGGTGAATGACAAGAATTATCCAACACATTATTTGGAGTTGGCAGCGATAGTGTTTGCTCTTAAAATCTGGCGACATTACCTCTATGATGTCAAGTGTGAAGTGTTTACTGATCATCGTAGTTTGCAGGATGTGTTCACTCAAAAGGATATGAATTTGAGACAACAAAGGTGGATGGAGTTACTTAAGGATTATGATGTTACCATTCAATACCATCCGGGTAAGGCTAATGTAGTGGCAGACGCTTTGAGTTAAAAAACTGGTGAGTATGGGTAGTCTAGCTAGCTTTAGTGTTACCAAGCGACCTAAGGCTAAGGAAATTCAGACCTTGGAGTCTAAGTTCATGCATTTGGGCATCTCAGAGAAAGGTGGGGTGTTAGATATCATTGAAATTAGGGCCACATTCATTGAGGAAATCAAGGCCAAATAATTTGAGGATGAAAATTTGGTTGAACTTAAGAAGAAGATTGCGATTGGTAAGGCACAAGAGACACTCTTGTTGCAGAAGGTGTGCTCAGTTTTAAAGGAAGGGTTTGTGTTCCTCGAGTTGATGACTTGATTTAGAAATTTTTGACAGAATCTCATGGTTCTCGATATCCCATTCATCCGGGTGTGACTAAGATGTACCGATATTTGAAGCGAATTTATTTGTGGTCGGCATGAAGAAGGATATAGCGGAGTTTGTGGCTAAGTGTCAAAATTGCCAACAAGTAAAATATGAGCATCAAAGGCTTGCAGGTTTGCTTCAGAGAATGACAATTTCGGAATGGAAGTGGGAAAGGATAGCCATGGATTTTGTGGTTGGTCTTCCCAAGACTTTGGGGAAATTTGATTCTATTTGGGTAGTTGTTGATAGATTGACTAAGCCAGCCCATTTTATTCCGGTGAGAATAGATTATAATGCTGAACAATTGGCTAAGGTGTATATGAAAGGGATAGTGAGATTGCATGGGGTGCCTCTTTCTATCATCTCAGATCATGGTGCACAATTTACTTCTAAGTTTTGGAGGAAATTACATGATGAATTGGGCACACAATTCACTTTTAGTAACGCTTTCCATCCACAGACAGACGGGCAGTCAGAGAGGACTATTCAAGTGTTAGAAGACATGTTGAGGGCATGTGTGATTGATTTTGGAGGGCATTGGGATAAGTTCTTACTTTTGTGTGAATTCTCTTATAATAATAATTATCACTCCAGCATTGATATGGCACTGTTTGAGGTATTATATGGGTGGGATGTAGATCACCCATAGGATGGTTCGAGGCTGGAGATGTGAAACCTTTGGTGGTTGATTTAGTGAAAGATGTTCAAGATAAGGTGAGGATTGTTCAAGCTAAGCTTCTAGCAGCCCAGAGTAGACATAAGAAGTATGCGAATCACAAGGTGAGAGACATGACATTTTAGACTGGTGTGAATGTTCTTCTTAAGGAATCACCAATGAAAGCGGTAATGAGATTTGGTAAGAAGGGCAAACCTTAGTCCTAGATACATTGGTCTATTTAAGATTCTTGACTATGTAGGACCGGTAGCATATAGATTGTCTTTACCTCCTAACCTATCGGGAGTTCATTCGGTATTTCATGTGTCCATGTCGAAGAGATATCATGGTGATGTGGATTATATCATTAAGTGAGACTCAATTATGCAAGACAAGGACCTCCAATATAAGGAGGAACCGATTGCAATTCTTGACCGTGATGTGTGTAAGTTGAGGACAAAGGAGATTAAGTCTGTGAAAGTTCAATTGAAACATCGTCCAGTTGAAGAAGCTACTTGGGAAATCGAGAGAGATATGCAAAACATGTATCTCCAGTGGTTTGTCAATTTAGGTACTACTCCATTCCTTCTCTAGCCTATTTTGCTAAGTTTTGTCACTAGGGGACGAGTGATGGGTAAATTTGTATCTATTGTAATGACCTATTTCCATCGTTATAGAAAAAGCAACGGGGAAAATTTTTGGGCCGGAAAACTTTTTCGTAGTATTTGAATTTTTCCAACCTAGTCCAGACTTGGATGAAATTGGAGTTTGTGAGGTCTAGGGAAATCAGGTAGCAATGGGGTAATCTAATTATGAATTTTATTACATGAGTAGATAGATAAGACGTTAATAAACCGGTACGACTTTACAGAATTGAATTCGGGCTAGTAGTACTCCTGGAATTGATCTTAGTGTGAACGAGTAGTTTCTAAGTGTCGTTGGTGGAAGGTATGTTGTGAAATGGGGGTCTTGGAATTATTAATTTTGCTCACTGGTTCCGTGCAAGCCGCTAAGGTTGAATTTCTCCAGCCAAGGCAGGGCCGCTGTAGCGGGGCGGGTGCCGCTATAGCAGGACAAACGCGACTTAAAGTCGGAAATAAACTCCAAAAACATTTTATCCTGCAATTTTTTAACTTGAGCTAAGGAGCGAACCCTGGTGTTTTCTTAACAGGTTTTCACCATTCTTAAGTCTAAAGGTAAAATTTTAACTCCCCGAATCCATTTTTATATCCATAGATTGTAGTCTAGTGGGGTAATTATGGATGTGGGAGGTTTTTGATATGAGAAATACAGTGGAAAAAACCGTAAGCTGGGTGTGGGGATCAAGGGTTTTATCTAGGGTTGATAGAATTTTGGGTAATTTGGCTAATTAGTTATTGTTTATTGATTCACGTGTTTTATTACTCGTTTGTAGACCACGAACAAGCGGAACGAATCTGGAAAGGGAAGAATCAAGTTTCTTAGGCGATTCAAGCTTGTTTCGAGGTAGGTGATGGTTGTGATTTCATATTGTGTTATATATGTTTGTTCTTGCTACATTATAATACGTGTATGTATGCGAATGTTGTATTGTTGATCACACTTGTTGTAAATGAGGATAGATGAATGATGAATGCCATGAATCATGACTTGATTGTATGATTATGAGAATGTACCTGTGATTGTGATTGTGGCTTGTTGAATGGATCGGGTATTGTGTTCCGACACACTAACTTGGATCGGTTGCCACGTTTCGTCGTAAATATGGGATCGGTTGCCACATTCCGACATAAACATTCGATCAGGTATCATGTTTCGGTATGCTAATTGTTTGTGTTTGGGTTTGGGTTCCTTGAGAGGACCAATGAGTGAACATAATTTTATAACCTCGTATTGTGAAACTGTTTGTATTCGTAATGATGTTGACATTGTATATATGTTTGGTGTATACATGTTATTATTATGTTGTATTGGCCTATGTATGTTGCACTTAGTGGGATAGCTGCGTGATCCAACCAGTACACTGTGGTTGTGTACTGATACTGCACTTGCTCGTTCTTTGTTGAGTACAGAGCATCTTTAGGCACCTCACTTAGAAGATCAGTGATCGTTTTGAATTCAACGGTGAGCCAGTTCTTCTGGGCTGCCATGAGTTCTCTTTCTGTTTATGTCCACATTTCAGACTTAGACTTGTTGTTTACATATTCTTATGTTGAGTTGGGTTGTAACCATTATTCCTTTAGACTTTTGGTTCATTGTTAGGGTTATAGTACATTGACTTTCAGGTTCTAGGCATATTTCTTTATTTGTTTAGTTATTAGACTCTTGGTTTGGAGTTTATAGGAACTCCCTATTTTCTTTCCTTATCATTTAACTTGCTTCCGTAACTTTAATAATTAGTATTTGGTTGAGTTGTTAGTTTGGGGTGTAGTAATGGTTCTCCCACCGGAGTGTGAGTGTGGGTGTCACTCATGATAGTTTGGGTCGTGACAGACGCGACTGGCACTCATTAGCCATTTCAGGCCCTAAGCAAACCCTTGGCCTGGCTCAACTCTCAGTGGAAGACTTACTCAACAATAAAAGAACTTTAAAAGTAAAGTTTAACTCAATGTCTAAAAATAGATAACTTAGAATATTTAAAATTAAAACAAACACAGGCCAAAAGAAGCAACTCAAGTTTTAAATATTAAATACAGGAAATGAAAAAGACTCCTGAACTATTATTGTCTATCTATGAAGCCTCTACTAACAGAGATGGACATCGGAACAAGACCTACGGCATTCTAATAATAAAAATGAAAAGTAAACTCAATGTGAAGCCCTCCAAAAAGCAAGGAGGCTCACCAACTCTAGCTGGAGCACGACTAGATCAACGGAGTGCTCGTTGATGATTCTAATTCCCTGTATCTGCATCATAAAAGATGTAGGATAAATGACGCCAGTACATGGAATGTAGGAGCATGCAAAGGGGAAATCTAAAACATGACATAAGCTTGAACTGGAACTGAAGAAACAATTTACCTCGTCTCAATTCAACTCAACCTCAACTCAATTCAATATAAAGGCAATGATAAAGATGCAATATAAAGAAAGTTCTTAAAATAGTAAATAACAACTCAATGTATTTATGAATACAAGATAACTCGGTTTCTATGTAAAAAATTACAAAATAACTCTATTTGGGAGATTCTCTAACCGACAACCATCACTATGAGCTATGTGATGATACAACGTCTCGCCGACGCATCCAAAACTGTCATATACCTTGCCGTAGTATAAGACATTCTCAACTAAGTGAATCCACTAAGCTATGCTTAAAAAGCAATAACGAATCAACTAACAAATATGACCCTTTCTACCCATGTTGGCTACATGGTTTATGGGGACTTTGAGTTGTATGAACTGATCCCCATAGTGGTGCTTAGTACTACTACCAAAAATATAACTTAGATCATTTGTTTAAAAACATTTCCTCCTCCTCAAACTTTGAGATCATTACTTAAAAGGTTTCTCATAAAAGAGATAGTACTCAAAACTCCTCATAACTTATTTGGAAATCAAAGTTTCCTCCTCATTTTAAATGTAAAAGCATTTACTCTTGGGAATACTTAGTTCCCATATATTCATTTTGAACAATGAAACTCAAATATACTCATCCTCATACTCAAGTACTCATGTCTTAAAACAAGTTTTAAAAGATTCCAAAGAAGGACTTCTTAAAATGACTCGGAAGACTTCTCAAGACTTAACTCTTAACTCTACCTTGAATTTGAATTATGAATTCAAGGTTATGATTCATGTTATGAATGATCTCTCGATGTTTAGATGTAGTTTAGCGTTCGAATTCAAGGGTGAGCGTGTTCTTCCGTGCTTCCATTAGTTCTCTTTCGTTTATGTACACAATTTCGTACTTAGACTATTGCATTAGGATTTATTATCTTAAATATAGGGCTGTAGCTATTTTCCATTAGACTTTAGGTTCATTGCTAGAGTTTTGGTACATTGAGTTTCAGGTTCTAGGTGTATTTTCGCAATTGTTTAAGTTATGAGCCTCTTGGTTTGGAGTTTATGGGAACTCCTTATTTTCTTTCCTTAGCATTTAACTTGCTTCTGTAGCTTAGTGCATCAGTATTTTGGTTAAGTTGATAATTTGGGTTGTAGTAATGGTTCTCCCACCAGAGGGTTAGTGTGGGTTGCACTCACGACGGTCTGGATCATGACAGAGTTTGTATCAGAGCCTCGGTTCGTTGATCTCGATATACCAAAACGAGTAGAGTCTTGCGGAATGGTACAGAGACGTATGTACTTTTCTTCGAGAGGCTATAGGACTTTAGGAAATCACTATGTTTTCTTTTGTCTCCTTTTGTGCTATAACTTGATTCCCATTGGTATCTGACGATTCAAATTGGTATCTAACCTTATTCAATCTTTATTTTGTAAATGGTTAACACTAGATTCAACGATGTCAGACCCGTAGCTCCTGTCACTTCTCCAGCTGAGGAGTCTACATCAAGAGGTCATGGTCGAGGCAGGGGTAGATGAAGAGCTAGGGGTAGAGGCCGATGAAGTGTAGTGCCTACTAGGGATGGAGCGCCATTTGAGAATGTTCCCCGGAATTAGGCTCCTCATGTGCATAATGAAGAGATAGAGGAAAATATTGAGGTTGAAAATGTTGAGGATGTTGGACATGAGGAAGAGGTGCAGACAGGTATTCCTCCTATAGACCCAGTCTTAGCTCAACAAATCATGTCATTTTTCAAATGATTTGTTAGTCCTGGACTGCTTCCACCTATTCAAGCTCCCAATCCCCCTATTGCTAACATTACTCCCAATGTGGGTGGAATAGTAGGTACTGATGCCTTCTTCTGTCCTTTGTTTGGTCCTATTATGACTGGTAATGAGCGTGAAATGTTGACTAAGTTCTTAAAGTTGAAACTGCCTGTGTTCCATGGTTCCGAGACTGAGGATGCATATAAGTTCATCCTAGATTGTTATGAGAGGCTTCATAAGTTGAGAATTGTCCATCAACATGGGGTAAAGTTTGTGACTTTTAAACTTCAAGGTGAGGCTAACCACTGGTGGAGAGCTTATGTAGAATGCAGATCTTCAAATTTACCTCCCCTTACTTGGACTCAATTTCATGCCCTGTTTTTAGAGAAGTATGTCCCTAGGAATTTGAGAGATGGTAAGAAGGAAGAGTTGATGACTTTAGAGCAAGGTGGTATGTCTGTGGCTGCTTATGAGGCCAAGTTCCATTGGTAACTACTGAGGAAGAGAGGATCCGTTTATTTGGTAAGGGACTAAATACAGAATTACATGTATTGTCTATTCATATGACTTCTACAGGGAAAAGCTTTAATGAAGTAACACACTTTGTGAAGAAAGTGGAGGGGGTAAGGCGTTGGCAAAAAGGGCCAAGAACTCGGGTAACTTTCAAGGTTCTTACTCCAAAGGGTCAGGGAAGCCAACACTTGAAGCCAGACCAATGCAGTCCGCTATGCCCGCCTCTACAGGTAAGTACTCGGGAACTCCACGTCATAATTTTATTTAGGATATATAGCCAGGGAGTCACGCCTCTAATGGGTAGCAGGCCATCTTTTGATTGTACTTTCTATAATTCTGGAGAACCTGGGCATAAGAGGAGAGATCGTCCCCACCCACGCATGATGGATTCCGCGCAACAACAGTCTAGAGAAGTGGTACCATCGGGAAATGGTAATAATGGTTGAGGGCATCCACAAGGTGGGTGAGGAGGAAATCAGCGAGGCCACGGAGGTAGGGGAAATGGTAACACAGGCAGAGGTACAGTGCATCCATGCAAGGAAGTTGCTTGTCACGATGATAGGACTAAGTGTTACGCCTTTGTGAGCAAAACTGAGGCAGAGGCATCTTTCTCAGAATATGATATGAATTGTGATATACTTGATGTATGATGTTTGCGTAAACAAGACACAACTTACAATGCAAGTGTCTACGATCGTACAATGGTTTAGTAACCCAACCAAGGGTTGGGATCGTTCCCAAGAGAGTGGTTTTGATAATTAGTAGAAAAAATAAAATTTAGTTCTAACTAGTTGTAGCTAAAGACATTAACGATTAAAAACATTGTAAATTAAAGAGGGACACAAGAGTGTCAATTAACAATGAGGGGTTTTTGTCACTAGTAAGTAAACACAACAAAATAAACAATGGTTTCTAAGTAATGAGAGGGGATTCTTTGGATGTGACGGGAATACAGGTTAAGCTAGATTATTGGGTACATGCTTTCGATAGAAGATTCATAGAATAATTGTGACTAGGCTAGACTTTAAGGGGGATAAGCTCTCTCTCGTGCAACTTACCCCGTTTCGAATGCGTTCCTCTCGGACACCCACTTGCCGCATGAAGACCAACCTACACCTTAACCCACTCACTCTCTCGAGCCGAGTGTGTGGACATGGGACTAAGGTTCACTCTCTTGAGCCGAACCTTATGTCGACCCACTCAAACTGGCCATCAATCTAGTGGTCTTAGTTTTACGACCTCTCTTTCTAGCAAGTCAAAAACACATAAATAAAGTTGTATTTGCAACTATAAATTCATTAAATTCATCCACAACCACTAAATAGAATCACATGTAAACTACGAATAAACTATCAGAAATCAATAGCCAACAATTATCTTAACCTGTATTCGTTAAATCACACCCCAAGAATTGGGGATCCTGTCTACTTAGTTTCTCCATTTGTCTAGGCATCAGTTCCCGGAGTGTTGTCATTCTGACTCTGGTTTTCATTATTTGCGTTTGCCTCATTTGCTGCTGTAATACTAGCCTTAGCTATATTATCTAAATCGTGAGGTGCTCCGAAGGCATTTATCGCGTTAATGAACCCTCGAGCCCACACAAGGATATTAGGGTCAATGGGACTCCTTCCACTGGAATTGGCTTTCTTGTTCTCACTCCTTGCTTTGGGGTGATCTGTTGTCCCAGTATTTCTTCTGGAGTTTTGTGCCCTTATATGTCGGGGTGGCATATTTCTTCCTGCAAGTTTTGGTCTGGCCATGTCTGTAAAGCCTAGAGATAAAGTTAGAAAAGAAGGCAGACTCAGCAGTCCATTTGGTGAATCGCCGAATACTTTCTGCGAACAAAAGGATGCCCGCCGAAAGTTACAATGCAAAAGGAGTTAAGGGTGCAGACAAAGGGCTACAAGAAGACTTTCGGTGAGTGGCTGAATTCTCCTGGCGACCTCATTCTTCTCGTCGAAAGTTACAGACTCCACAACAAATAAAACATGATAATAAGGGCGAGATAGGGTAATTAGGGGAACGACGGAGTAGTTCGGCGAGCTCGTCACAGCTCGCCGAATGACCCAACGTGCCTACTTCTAACCCAACATCTCAAAATCAGCCCCACAACCCCCGGAAAGGCAATTTAAGCACAAAAAGCAAAAATTCGACTAGGACCCATAACATACTAATACCACTCATCACACATTAACCCTACTCTATGCATTGGAGAACAAGGCTTCAACAGTTCAGGAAATAAATGCAAGGTTATAGAAAAAGAATCGATACATAAAGAAATAAGCCCAATCAGGAAGGCTCAGTAGATTTCGACAAGATCACACATTTGCAAATGAGTACACTTTTGACAATATAGTTATTGGGTGCGGGACAATAAACTTTTGTGCTATTGGGGTGCTAGGAAGCAATGAATTCCGACTCCATGCACAAATTAATCAACCAAAATACAATAGAGATGCAACGATATTGGAAATAAGACTAGGTGTAAGCTTGCAACGTTTGAAAATGAGGGAAAGCATAGGACATTCAAACTTTTAAACCTTTTGCTAGAAAAATCATCTAGTTCTTGCCCATTCGGCGACATTAGTCATGAGCGCCAAACAATTCAGCATCACGTCGAGTAGTCACATTATTCGCCGAGTTTTAGAGAATCCCCCAGTCAATTTGGAAATCCAAACGGCGATATAAAGCGGGGTCGCCGGGCTAATCGGAGACTTGCCAACTAAACATTTCTCTTGCCAACCTCCTTCTTTCTAAATGCTTCTCACACTTCATCCTGCACAATTAACGCACCATTATCTCTAAAACCAACGTAAAACAATAAAAGGGTTTTGGGTAGCCTTTCAAACAGCGCCTTAGTTAACGTCGTGACATGATGCAAGTCAACAACTATTCTTCATCCTCGGAGTCAGTCATGCTGTAGTTAGGCGAGTCCTTGGCGAACGATGGATAGCGACCTGTCATCAAATGGGTGATTTGAGCATCTTGCAGCTGAATAGTCATGGAGTTTGAGGCAGATGTTTCATTCAACATTTCAATGTTGTCCTTCATCTCATTCAACTTCTTGTCTTGTTCTTCAAGTTTTTGTTGAATGAGTGAAAGGGCTTCATCATTCTGCACGCCCCCATGGTTCTTCCTGTGTCTACATTCGCGAAGGAAGAAGTGCTTTTCCTTTTCCATGGCTTGTGCTTCCAACCCCATGACTCGTTTGGATAGAACGTCTACTTGAGCCACTAGTGCGTTCCACTCGTGTTTCTTTTGGGCCTCCTTGTTGATTTCAACCATACCATCAAGTAGTGTTGCGACAACTTCGTAGGGTAGGTGGAGCATTTCGCCCTCGAAAAGTTGATCGGCCATGCTCCTATTTTTTGGTCCAAGGCCCCGATAGAAGTACTCCAATAGCGACTTGTCAGACATTCCATGAGAAGGGCATGGTTGTAGCAATGATTGAAACTTCAGCCACATTTCTTGAATTGTCTCATTCCCTGCTTGTTTGAACGTTCAGGAGGTTGTCCCTGAGGTTCAATAGTTTCAGGAAGGGATGGTCCGTGTGGTACATATAATGATCATCCATCTTTATTTCCCTTCTTCGATATTCAAACAAGCAAAACAAAACTACAATTTAGATTAGTAAATCTAATACTAAGAAGAATAAAAAATTCTACTTAACTAAGAATTTTCAAATAACACCACTTCTCGGCAGCGACACCAGTTTGATGTTTGCATAATCAAGACACAACTTCCGATGCAAGTGTCTATGATTGTACAATAGTTTAGTAACCCAACCAAGGGTTGGGATCATTCACAAGAGAGTGGTTTTGAGAATTAATATAAAAATAAAATTTAGTTCTAACTAGTCGTAGCTAAAGACATTAACGATTAAAAATATTGGAAATTAAAGGGGGACAATAATGTTAATTAACAATATGGGGATTTTTGTCACTAGTACGTTGAAACAACAAACTAAACAAAGGTTTCTAAGTAATGAGAGGGGATTCTTGGGATGTGATGGGAATACGGGTTAAGCTAGATTGTTGGGTACATGCTTTCGATTGAAGATTCATAGAATAATTGTGACTAGGATAAACTTTAAGGGGGATAAGCTCTCTCTCGAGCAACTTACCTCGTTTCAAATGTGTTCCTTTCGGACAACCACTTGCTACATGAAGAACAGCGTACGCCCTAACTCACTCACTCTCTCCAGCTGAACCTCATGTCGACCCACTCACACTGACCATCAATCTAGTGGTCTTAGTTGTACGACCTCTCTTTCGATCAAGCCAAAAACACATAAATAAACTTGTACTTGCAACTACAAATTCATTAAATTTATCCACAACCACTAAGCGAAATCATAATTAAACTACGAATAGACTCTCAGCAAGCAAGACCCAACAATTATCTTAACCCATATTCGCTAAATCACACCCCAAGAATTGGTGTTTTTAGCCACACATGTATGTATAACAGATAGAAATTTATACCAAATTGAGCTTGCATTCAACTGGGTATGAAGATTTAAGTCTTGATACATGCCAATATTGAAGAATCCAAGAGACCCAAATCCAATTCTTGAAGATGAAACACTTTGGAATTTCAAGTCTTCAATACCCTCTCAAACATAGAGCAAAAAATCAAAAAGTACTATTATATATGAAAATTATAATAATTAGTTGACCTTTAAAACTACAATTCTAACTAGTATTTATAGTTTTCACAGATTTGTGCTGCAGCGGCTAATTCGGCGTCGTTAGTCAGAATCGCCGATCAGCTCGACGATTTGCCTTTTGGTGTAGTTCATCGTCATCTTGCACCATCCTTCAGCATCGTCGTGCTTTGGGTCATTGGGCGACATGGTACTGCTTCACAGAACTTCTAGGCGATACGCCGACTACTGTTTTTTTCCTCCGACTTGATCCTTTCCTTCAGGGCTCAGCACACTAGAACAAAAGGCGAAGTAAGATCCTTTGGCAACTCTCCAAGTGGACTCGACGATCCTCAGGCCTTCATTTCTTCGTTCGTTTCAGCCTTTTCGTTCCTTTTTCCGACGTAGTGTCCATGCTTTCCTTCAAACTTCAAATACCTGAAACTTAAGGGTTTTCATCAGATATTGAGATAAAATAAGCAATTGGGGAAAATATTTCTATTAAAACATAGCCCTAACTGAGTCCAATTTGTGGACTCATCAATGCCCCCGTCCTTGTTTCTACCCTTGTTGGAGATTCTATCATAGTCACCCATTTCTATCGTGCTTGTCCTATTTTGTTTATGGGTTATCAAACTTGGGCTGATTTGGTGATTTTAAATATGGCTGACTTTGACATAATCTTAGGCATGACATGGTTGTCCCCCTATTATGTTGTGCTTAATTGTAATACTAAGTCTGTGACTCTAGAAATTTCAAGAAAGGAAAAGTTAGAGTAGGAAGGGGTGTACAAGCCTAAGCAAGCTAAAATCATATCCTCCATTCGGGCTAGAAAACTAGTAGGGCAGGGGTGTTTTGCTTATTTGGCTCATATTCAAGCTATTGAGGTTGAGTGTCCATCTATTAAGTCTATTCATGTGGTGTCGGAATTTAGAGAAGTGTTTCCTTATGACTTGTCTGGTATGCCTCCGGATAGAGATATAGATTTCTGCATTGATTTAGAACCAGGTACTCATCCCATTTCCATCCCTCCATATTGCATAACTTCGGTAGAATTGAGAGAGCTAAAGGCTCCAATCCAAGAGCTTCTTGATAAAGAATTTATTCATCCTAGTGCTTCCTGATCTCACGTATCAGGACACTTCATCCAATACTAAGTGCCAATGATCGTTAGTCAGTAATATAACCCAACTAGTGAGTTGGGGTCGAATCCCACAAGGAATGGCTTGTAATCGAGAATTAATAGGCAAGTCAAAATATTCTCAAGTCAATCATAGCTAAAAATATTTATGAAATAAAACATTGCTCAAATTATAGGTGACACAAGTGTCAAGTATTAGGAGGTTTGTTTGTAATTATCAACTACAACAACAAATAACACAAAAGTAACAAATATGGAGACGGGTTCTGGGGATGGGATTGGATTATGGGCTAAGGTGAACAACCGGGTAATTGAAATTAATAGTAAACTAGCTGTAAATCGGTGAATAAGCTAGACTTTAGTGGGATAAACTATCTCTCGAACAATTTATCCCGAATCAAATTGGTTTCTAACGAACACCAATAAGCAACAATTAAGACCAGCCTTCACCTTAGTCCATTCACTCTCTTGAGCTGAATATGTGGAAAAGGGTTTAGGATTTACTCTCTCGAGCTGAACCTATGACAACCCAATACCCACAGACCATCGAATCAGTAATTTTGGTTTTAAAACCTCTCTCGCGAGCAAGCCAAAAACACGAAGTTAAGATTATATTTGTAACTACAACCCCATTAAATTCAACCACAATTACTAACCGAAATCACCTTTAAACAACAAATAAACTGTCAATTAACAATACCCAACAGCTAAATCAACACATAATCTTACCCCAAGAATTGGGGTTTTTGCTAGACATAGTAAAAAGGTAAAAATTGTTACCAAGTTGTGTTTCCATCAACTAAGTAGGATTGATATAGTCTTTACAAAGGTCTAAGATGAAGAATCTTCAACACCCACTAAAGAATTTCTTAGAAATGGAAATCTTCAAATCTTCAAAGCTAAGGAAAAATGTCTCCAAAAACTCAGTTCTAAGCTTTTAACTTGAAAATTAAATAATAACACTGATAAAACTGAAATTGCATGCTAAACTAAGAATTTAAAAACATATTTATAGTCGCCCAAAAATGTGTTGCGAAGGAACATTCGGCGCAGTTAGTCGGGATCGCCGATCGACTCGGCGATCCGCCCTTTGGTCATTTTCATCGCCTTTCTTCTTTGACCTTCAGCATCTTCAAGTTCTGTAACTTTGGGCGATGAAGCTATGCTTCACGGAACTATTCGACGACTCGCCGACTGCTCCTTTCTATCGCCGACTTGATTTTCTCCTTCATGGCTTGGCACACTGGATCATTAGGCAAGGTCAATGCCCTTCGACAACTCGCCCAATGATTTTAGGCGATCCTCAGGCCTTCTTTTCTTCGTTATTTCAGCTGCCTTGTTTCTTTTTTGCTTATTAGTGTCTAAGCTTTGTTCCTCAATCCAAATACCTGAAATTCAAGGATTTACATCCGTTATTGGCACAAAATATGCATTTGAGGACACTAAATCTATTCAGATAAAACCATAAATGAGTCCAAAGCGTGGACTCATAAACACCCCCAACTTAAACTTTTGCTTGTCCTTGAGTAAAACTCAAGTTCAACAGATCAAAAAGGATGTCTCAAACAATGCTACACAAGATTCTATCATTAATTCACACAAAAAGACTCAACTTACTCATGCAAGGATCAATTGTACACTCAAAGATTCAAGTTGTGACTCACCATTACCAAAGAATCTCTGGCTCTCAATACTCGCTTCAAATGCAAGTTGTAGCTCAACAAAGGTATTCAAATGCCCTCACACAAATAATGATTCCATGTTCACACACAATGGTTCACAATTTAAATCTCCAGAATCCAATGCAACACTCACACTAACTAAGATGAACACAATGTATGACTCCACCCATAGGTTTGCCCTTATTTTCCAATCAACACTTGTTTTAGCTCACTCAAGATCAAATAGGTCTTTCAAGGTTTGTAGTAGGGCTGAGTGTAAAGGTATGGTCATTTAGCCTCAATGGATGGAATCCTCATGAAATATGGTGTGAACAACACTTTCCTTCCTCTTCTTTTTCAATCTAATTCACGCTCAAAAGTCACCGATTATTCATCTTTCATGGCCTGTTGGAAACCCCATTATCTTTTTGCGTTTTCACAACTTTATTCCACAACTTTTTCATATGGAGGGGTTCCATTTTTTATTTTTATTTTCAAAACCATGGGTCAAAGGGGACTTCCTTGAACTTTTTGATTATCCTTCTCTTTTCACCACACCCCCAACTTAGGCTTTTGGCCTAAGTTGACAATTCAAACAAACTACAAATCATGAGGATTATAGGTAATGGATCAGCAAAGGTTATAATTTCATCAAGTTTCTTCCAAGAAAAGGCTAAGGATCAAAGGGTGCTCAAACGGAGTTCACATACTCACAAGGTAGGCCACAAAAAGTGGTATATTGTCAAATTATTTCACACTCTTCAAAGTTGCCTAAGATCATATCAAGAGATTGCATCACTTAGTCGACATGACCAATGGGGTAAATTCTAGATGTCATCACACATGGTTCATAGTAAGCTCATTACACAAGGCATTGACACCAATGTCAAAAAAGACTCCACACTTTCGCTAGTATACAATGTTCATCACAAGAGACTCAATTCAATAATTGGGTAGTCACAACGAGATGCAAAAAGTTCACATATTGTCAATGCAACTTCATTTGGCCTCATCATAGCCGCACATTCATTTTTGTTCGATTATGAGCCCGATTTGAGTCATCGGTATTGATCAACACAGATACTCAAACGTGCAAAAGAACAACCACATTCAACATAAACAGAAGGTGGCAAAATATTTTGGATGGGTCAAAAATCATTTACAATTAAAACGTGGAGGCACAAGCTCAAATATCCACAAAACCAGTGTAAAAAAAAATTATAGCTCAAAACCCAAATATATTCATAAACCATCAATCACAAAAGGTCACAAAAGGTGGGCCTCACCCCACCACAATAAAGTCATTTGTCCTCAAATGCAAACAAAACATAATATCCACACGTCAAAATAAAGAAAGAGAGAGAGGGAGGTAAATAATGAATCATGTCTACACAGTCGCTTCATCTGTTTGGGCATTAGTGCCCGAGGCATCAATCTGGACTTGGGCATCATTGCCCGGGGTAATCTTAGAAGGACCAGCTCCATTAGAGTCTGCCATGGATGTATCTGTCAGCGATGTCTGGGTCATTGACTGCACAATCGTCTCCTCAAGATCTGGAAAGTCTCTGTATATGCTATCCTCCCGTATCTCTATATGCTCCTTGTCTGTCTCTGCATCCGACTCATCAACTGCTACAGCCTCCCTATGTACATCTCCGGTGGTAGCCGGAGGAATATGTGAAGTCTCAGGGGCATCTATATCATCTGCAGCCTCCAATAGTTAAGTGAAGTCAGACGACTTCAAATATTCTACGTCCTTCCTCAAGTTAGCTACCTCAGCTTTCAAAGCCGTGACCTAGGAGGCTTCCCCGTGTCTTCTCTCACAAGCCTCAGCTCTCTTAGTGAGACTGTTAATAGAAGTCTGGAGGGGGGTTAGTGCTGCCAAAATAGCAGCCTCAATCATCAATGGGACATATCTCTCTAGTCTAGTAGCTCTCACGTCAGCTGAATGTGCCAGGTGGCCCATCTTTAGGATCATCACCTGAGTAATCTTTATCTGTTGGGGGGAAGTTGATCTGCGTGGAGCATGCGAAGAAGAGGCAGGGGCAGAAGTACCTAAAGGCTCGGAGGCCGGAGTAGGCAAAGATGCCTCCGCAGGTATCGATTCAACATCCACCTCCAGGGATGCATCCACCGGAGCTGCTCTCCTCCTGTCAGCCTCCTGACGAGTGTATTCGGCCTCAATGCTTTGAATGTCATTCGAAGAAGATGAGGTAACCTCAATATATCTCGTATCATCTCGGGGCACTACAACACCATGGCACAACTCATTGATCAGGAATGGGAATGGCAAGAAGGTCTGCCTCTGGTTGGCCCTTATGGCCATCTCCTACTCAATAAGGAGTCCCATGCCGATGCTCCTCTGGGATATGATAGATCCAAGGCATGCTGACTTGGATGGCACATAATGGACTCATTCTGGGATGACATTATGGTGCTGCTGACGAAGCCAAACCAGAAACGAGCAACAATACTGAAATCCCTCTTCTCTATGGGTACTCCTAACTCTATCCACCTTGAGGTAAATTCTAGGTGTCATCACACATGGTTCACGGTAAGATCATCACACAAGGCATTGACACCAATGTCAAAAAAGACTCCACACTTTCGCTAGTATGCAATGTTCATCACAAGAGACTCAATTCAATAATTGGGTAGTCACAACGAGATCCAAAAAGTTCACATATTGTCTATGCAACTTCATTTGGCCTTATCATAGCCGCACATTAATTTTTGTTCGCTTATGAGCCCTATTTGAGTCATCGGTATTGATCAACACAGATACTCAAACTTGCAAAAGAACAGCCACATTCAACAAAAACATAAGGTGGCAAAATATTTTGGATGGGTCAAAAATCATTTACAATTAAAACAAGGAGGCACAAGCTCAAATATCCACAAAACCAGTGTAAAAAAAAATTATAGCTCAAAACCCAAATATATACACAAACCATCAATCACAAAAGGTCACAAAAGGTCACAAAAGGTGGGCCTCACCCCACCACAAATAAAGTAATTTGTCCTCAAATGCAAACAAAACATAATATCCATAAGTCGAAATAAAGAAAGACAGAGAGGGAGGTAAATAATGAATCATGTCTACACAGTCACTTCATCTGTTTGGGCTTTAGTGCCCGAGGCATCAATCTGGACTTGGGCATCATTGCCCGGGGTCATCTCAGAAGGACCAGCTCCATTAGAGTCTGTCATGGATGTATCTGTCAGCGATGTTTGGATCATTGACTGCACAATCATCTCCTCAAGATCTGGAAAGTCTCTGTATATGCTCTCCTCTCGTATCTCTATATGCTCCTTGTTGGTCTCTGCATTCGACTCATCAACTGCTACAGCCTCCCTATGTACATCTTCGGTGGTAGCCGGAGGAATCTGTGAAGTCTCAGGGGCATCCATATCATCTGCAGCTTCCAATAGTTAAGTGAAGTCAGTAGACTTCAAATAGTCTACGCCCTACCTCAAGTCAGCTACCTCAGCCTTCAAAGCCGTGACCTCGGAGGCCTCCCCATGTATTCCCTCACAAGCCTCAGCTCTCTTAGTAAGACTGTTAATGGAAGTCTAGAGGGGGGTCAGTGCTGCCAAAATAGCAGCCTCAATCATCAAGGGGACATATCTCTCTAGTCTGGTAGCTCTCACGTCACCTGAATGTGCCAGGTGCCCCATCTTCAGGATCATCACCTGAGTAATATTTATCTGCTGGGAGGAAATGGATGTGCCTGGAGCATGCGAAAAAGAGGAAGGGGCAGAAGTACCTGAAGGCCCGGAGGCCAGAGTAGGCAAAGATGCCTCCGCTCGTATCGAGTTAACATCTACCTCCGGGGATGTATCAACCGGAGCTTCCCTCCTCCTATCAGCCTCCTGACGAGTGTATTCGGCCTTAATGCTTTGGATGTCATTGGAGGATGATCGGGTAACCTCAATATCTCTCGTATCATCTCGGGGCACTTCAGCACATCGGCACAACTCATTGATCAGGACTGGGAATGGCAAGAAGGTCTGCCTCTGCTTGGCCCTTTTGGCCATCTCCTACTCAATAAGGAGTCCTATGTCGATGTTCATCTGGGATATGATAGATCCAAGGCATGCTGCCTTGGATGGCGCAGAATGGACTCATTCTGGGATGACATTATGGTGCTGCTGATGAAGCCAAACCAGAAACGAGCAACAATACTCAAATCCCTCTTCTCTATGGGTACTCCTACCTCTATCCACCTTGAGATGGTATTGGAAATCAGCGGGGCCAACCAACCCTTTAACTCGTCTAAGGACAGAGCGACAGGTAATCCCTCATAAGGGTGTGCTGACTGTATCGCTCTATCCAAGATAGTGTTAATATACTCACTGCTGCACCCAAACCTCCTTGCCCCGAACCATGACCGACTTTACTGGTCTGAATTCACTTCCCTTCTTCTTACTCTTTGGGACCAGTTCACCATATGCCATATAGAATTCTAGGACCCATGAAGGAATATAGGGCCTTCGGGGCCTGATAAACGACTTAAATCTATGCAAGTGGAGGGTTCCCTCATATCAAAGTGTTTGCATGACAGGCCTTTTGTCGATAATAGCTTCTCCTCAAGGATGGTTTGCAAACCATCGCCTTTCAATTTGTTCAGAAGTCTGGGGGGAGGAACCACTGGTGGCATAGGAGCCACATTAGGTCCCGGAGCTGGCACTGGGTCTATTGGTGTAGGAACTTGAGGGACTCTGGCTTACGTAGGGTGAGATCTAGCCCTAATCTCATCCCACCTAGACTACAAATGCTGCTCACCCTCAGGCTCAGATAAATCATCCTGGGAGTCAACAGTCACTCTCTCAGATATGGGCCTTTTGTCGTTGCCTTTGTCACCCAATGGAGGTTCTTGCCTGTCCGTCTTTGGAGGATTTTATCCCCCTTCATTAGTCGTGATACCCTGTGATCTTATCCAGGGTGGAATGTCAATGTTTGTTCTCACCATATCTGCAAAACATCAAGAAAAAGTTAGAAACATTTCAATCAGAAGCATAGAAAAACATAGTTGCTGACATACTCACTGATCCTATCGGCGAGTAGCCGAATTGCTTTGGTGAGCTAGATCGTGCTCGTCAAAAGGATTGGCTCAAAAGTTCTTGCATGTCAGTGATGGGAAAGGCCTTTCGGTAAATCACCAACATCATTCGGCAAGCAAAGTTTAGCCCGCCGAAATTAACAGTGCAAAAAGCATATATAGGGGTACAGATAAAGGGCGATCAAAAAGTCTTTCGGCGAGTCGCTGAGTGCCTTCGGATACCTCAGGCTTCTCACTAAAAGTTACAGAATCAAACTACCCATTAAGCATGAAATTAAAGGCGAGATGGGGACATTATGCTAACCGTCGAGTGGCTTGTCAAGCTCGACCTCGCTTGCTAAACGACCCAACGTGCCTATTTTCAACTTCTTCTCGAATACAACCCCGCAACCCTCGAAAACAAAATTAAAGCATGAACTAGTTAAGTTAAAGTAAGACCCATTACACCCATTTCCCCGGGATACTCAGACTTTTCTCAGTTTTGCCAAATTCGGCCAATAGAAGATTTTTGCCCTTAAGGATGATGTCACCCACTCTATCATTGAGAAAATTACATCATTTGGCACAAACACGGGCTACTTAGACTTCACCTAACTGGACCTAACAACATGCAAGCACAATCCCACAAATTTTAACCAATTTTAAAGCACAAAAATACAAGATTTCAACAGTATACACATTACACGCAAGATTTTTCAAATAAAAATAGGCATTCAAACAAATTAATCCTATCAGAGAGGCCCAACCCACATCAACAATATAATGTTATTGCAAATGAGTACAAAGTTCTCGAATATAAACACAGGATTTGGAAACCAACTTGAAATTGTCTTGAGTCCTAGGCTCGCCGAGTTTTACAAACTCCAATTTGAAATTTTCTTGAGTCCAATGGCGGTCTAGGTTAGGCTTTTCGATCTCTTCGGCAATGCGCCGACTGGACCTTTAGTGGCCAACCTGCACTTTTCAAACACTTTCCACACTTCCACCTACACAATCAACACACCATTCTTTCCAAAATCAAAATTTAAGTGATAAGACATTGGGTTGCCTCCCAAGAAGCGCGTTAGTTAATGTTGTGGCACGACGCAAGTCCTCATTTAAACTCCATTTTTGGGGTTGACCTTAGTGTCACTAGGTAAACCCTCATTAGGTTGTCTGTAAAGACATGACATCACTTGGTTTATCTGGATTCTAGTAGCTGAATAATCATGGAGTGAGCTGTTATCATCTGATTTATCATTGCAACATTCGCCCGTAACTTTTCCAGCACTCTATTTTGCTCATTGACTTTGTTGAGAAGAAGTGTGAGCGTTGCTTCAACCTGTCCATCCTCATTGTTGTTAGGCTTGGTCCGCTCATCGAGAGGAATATATCGATCCTTCTTCTTCCCGTGGACTTTAAATTCCATAACCTTTTTGGTCAACTCGTCTAGTTGAGTTAACAAATTGGCTAAGTGGAAATCCCTTTCTACTTCTTGGTTGGACTCAGCCATGTGATCAAGGAGTTGAGCTACGACTTTATAGGGTTGTCGTACAAGACCACCAGGGATAAGTTGATCAATCAATCCTTTGTTCCTGGGGCTAAGACTCATATAGAAGCATTCCAATAGAACTAAATCAGGAATCTCATGAGTAGGGAATTGCATTAGCAGTGCTTTAAACCTCAGCCACGACTCTTGAGTCTGCTCACCTTCTACATGTTTGAAGATTAGGATATTATCCCTGAACCTCATCACTTCTAACGGAAGGTGATCCATTTGTTCATAGTTACTATTTACACTCATTCTGCCTGTTTCAACACACAGACAAGAAAAACAAAACTAAAATTAAGTAAGTATCGCTATGACTAATAAGAACAAACTTCCAGTTGACTAAAAATTCTCAAATAACACCATTGCCTGGAAGTGGCACCATTTTGATTTCACGTATCATGACACTTCATCCAATACTAAGTGCCAACGATCGTTAGTCAGTAATATAACCGAACTAGTGAGTTGGGGTCGAATCCCACGGGGAGTGGTTTGTAATCGAGAATTAATAAGCAAGTCAAAATATGCTCTAGTCAATGATAGCTAAAAAAATATACGAAATAAAGCAGGGCTCAAATTAAGAGTGACACAAGTGTCAAATATTAGGGGGTTTGTTTGTAATTATCAACTACAACAACAAATAATACAAAAGTAACAAATATGAAGACAAGTTCTTGGGATGTGATTGGATTGTGGGCTAAGGTAAACAACTGGGTAATTGAAATCAATAGTAAAATAACTGTAAATCGGTGAATAAGCTAGACTTTAGTGGGGATAAACTTTCTCTCAAACAATTTACCCTGAATCGAATTGGTTCTCTCAAACACTAATAACCAGCAAGTAATACCAGTTTTCGCCTTAGTCCATTCACTCTCTCAAGTTGAACCCATGACAACCCAATACTCACAGACTATAGAATCAGTAATTTTGGTTTTAAAACCTCTCTCTCTCGTAAGCCAAAAACACGAAGTTAAGATTGTATTCGCAACTACCACCCCATTAAATTCAACCATAATTACTGACCAAAATCACCTTTAAACAACAAATTAACTATCAATTAACAATACTCAGAAGTTAAATCAACCCATAATCACACCCCAAGAATTAGGGTTTTAGCTAAACATAGTAAAAAAGTAAAAATCGTTACTAAGTTGTGTTTCCATCAATTGGGTAGGATTGATATAGTCTTTACAAAGGTCTAAGATGAAGAATTTTCAACACCCACTTCCAATTTCTTAGAAATGGAAATATTCAAAGCTAAAGAAAAATGTCTCCAAAAAACTCTGTTCTAAGCTCTCAACTTGAAAACTGAACAATAACACTGATCAAACTAAAATTGCATAGTAAACTATGAATTTAAAAACGTATTTATAGTCGCCCAAAAATGTGTTGTGAAGGACCATTTGGTGCAGTTAGTCGGGATCGCCGATCTACTTGGTGATCTGCCCTTTGGTCATATTCATCGTCTTTCTGCTTTGACCTTTAGCAACTTCAAGTTTTTTAACTTTGGGAGATGAAGCACTACTTCGCGGAACCGTTCGGCGAAATGTCAACTGCTCCTTTCTACCACCGACTTGATTTTCTCCTTTATGGCTTGGCACACTGGAACATTAGGCGAGGTGAAGGATCTTCGGTGACTCGCCTAATGATTTTAGGCGATCCTCAGGCCTTCTTTTCTTCGTTCTTTCAGCTGCCTTGTTCTTTTTTGCTTACTAGTGTCTATGCTTTGCTCCTAAATCCAAATACTTGAAATTCAAAGACTTACATCAGTTATTGGCCCAAAATAGACATTTCAATGTTGTGCTCCCCCTCATCTAACTTTTTTTCTTGCTCTTCAAGTTTTTGTTGAATGAGAGAAAGCGCATCGTCTGTTTGCACACCCTCATGCTTCTTCCCACGTCTACATTCTCGAAGGAAGAAGTTCTTTTCCTTTTCCATTGCTTGTGCTTCCAACCTCATGACTCATTTGGACAGAAAGTCTACTTGATCTACTAGTGCATCCCACTCGTGTTTCTTTTGGGCCTTCTTGTTGGTTTTAACCATACCATCAATGATTGTTGGGACGATTTCGTAGGGTTGGTGGAGCATACCGCCCTTGAAAAATTGATCAACTATGCTCATATTTTCGGGTCCATGACCCCGATAGAAGCACTCTAACAATGTCTTCTCAGACATTTCATGAGATGGGAATGGTGGTAGCACTGGTTGAAACTTCAACCACATTTCTTGAATTGTCTCATTCCCTACTTGTTTGAACGTCACGAGGTTGTCCCTGAGGTTCAGTAGTTTTAGGAGGGGATGGTCCGTGTGGTACCCATAATGATAATCCATTCTTATTTCCCTGCTTTGATATTCAAATAAGCAAAAGAAAACTACAATTTAGATTAGTAAAGCTAAAACTAAGAAGAATAAAAAATACTACTTAACTAAGAATTCTCAAATAACACCACTCCCCAGCAGCGGCGCCATTTTGATGTTTGCGTAATCAAGACAACTTCCGATGCAAGTGTATATGATCGTACAATAGTTTAGTAACCCAACCAAGGGTTGGGATCGTTCGCAAGAGAGTGGTTTTGATAATTAATAGAGAATTAAAACTTAGTTCTAACTAATCGTAGCTAAAGACATTAACAATTAAAATCATTGTAAATTAAAGGGGGACACAAGAGTGTCAATTAACAATGGGGGGTTTTGTCACTAGTAAGAAAAAATAGCAAAATAAACAAGGGTTTCTAATTAATGAGAGGGGATCCTTGGGATGTGACGGGAATACGAGTTAAGCTATATTATTGGGTACATGCTTTCGATAGAAGATTCATAGAATAATTGTGACTAAGCTAGACTTTAAAGGGGATAAGCTATCTCTCGACAGACATACCCCATTTCAATTGCGTTCGTCTCGGACACCCACTTGCCGCTTGAAGACCAGCCTACTCCTTAACCCACTCACTCTCTCGAGCTGAGTGTGTCGACATGGGACTAGGGTTCACTCTCTCGAGCTGAACCTCATGTCGACCCACTCGCACTGGACATCAATTTAGTTGTCTTCGTTTTACGACCTCTCTCTCGAGCAAGACAAAAACACATAAATAAACTTGTATTTGCAATTACAAATTCATTAAATTCATCCACAACTACTAAACAAAATCACAATTAAACTACGATTAAACTATCACCAAGCAAGATCCAACAATTATCTTAACCGATATTCGCTAAATCACACCCCGAGAATTGGGGGTTTTAGCCACATATGTATAAGAGATACAAAATTATACGAAATTGAGCTTGCATTCAACTGGGTATGAAGATTTAAGTCTTTATACAAGCCAAAATTTAAGAATCCAAGAGACCCTAACCCAAATCTTGAAGATGAAACCCTTTGGATCTTCAAGTTTTGAAAACCCTCTCAAGCTTAGAGAAAAAATATTAAAAAGTACTATTTTATCTGAAAATTATAATAATTGTTCGACTCTTAAAACTACAATTCTAACTAGTATTTATAGTTTTCACAGATTTATGCCGCAGCGGATCATTCGACGTCGTTAGTCGGAATCGCTGATCAACTCGGTGATTTTCCCTTTGGTATAGTTGATCGCCGTCCTGCACCAGCCTTTTGCTTCGTCGTGCTCTTGGTCATTGGGCGACATGGTACTGCTTCGCGAAACTTCTCGGCGATGCGTTGACTGCTCCCTTTTTCCACTGAGTAGATTCTTTCCTTCAAGGCTTAGGAAACTAGAACAAAAGGCGAAGTAAGACCCTTCGGTGACTCGCCAAGTAGACTCGGCGATCCTTAGGCCTTCATTTCTTCGTTCTTTTCAGCATTTTCGTTCCTTTTTGCGACGTAGTGTCCTTGCTTTCCTTCAAACTTCAAATACTTGAAACTTAAAGGTTTGCATCAAATATTGAGATAAAATAAGCATTTAAGGACACAATTTCTATCAAAATATAGCCCTAAATGAGTCGAATTTGTGGACTCATAAGCTATTCATACCTATGTGTATACATGAGGATAATCATCCAATCAGCTCAGCAATTAGATTACAATATAGTTTCTTTATTCTCAAAGCAATCCAATTGTATACACACAAATCTTATACGTATAGTCAAATCTCATGTTTTTCCCTTCAAGGCTATAGATCACATACAACCAATCAATCTAGGATTATTACATTATATATAGATGGTGACATGATTCAATGAACTAAACTTCTATAAGTACAATCTCATAATTTCTACAATTTACCCAATTCACAAGTCACAAACTAGGGTTATGGGGAAAACATGGATTCATGGGGGATTTTGTCATAAAAACATTAATAATCAACAATTCAATCATAATATACATTAACTAAATCAATGATAATGTTTTGAGAAAGAATCCATGGCTTAGAATAGAAATCCTAGGTTTTGGAGACTTTATCTACTTGAATTAAAGAATTTAAGGCCTTCATCGATGAAAAGTTAACCATGAATCAAAACCACCATACCTTAATTGAAGTATCTCCACGAATTTGGGTAGAAACGATGAGTTCTTGAGCCCTAGACCTTGATTTCTTCTTCTTCTTCTTCAATGGAGGTTTTAGAGAGAGAAATATTGGAGAGGTTTTGATTTGGTTTTGGGGATTTATGAATATGACTTTAGATGGGTTATTTTAGGTGGGCAATATACTTATAGAGTCCTTTAAAATAAGCTTAAAACGACACCACATAATCATTAATTAATAAGGAAATTACCAAGGAACCCCTAGACTCAACTGCCAAAAAGCAGTTACAGGGGTGATCCATGCTTGGGGACCCATAGACCGTGGGTGGGACCACGGCCCGTGCTGGTCAATTGTGGTTCCCTTCAGAGACTGGATTTTTGGGGTCTCAACCTACGGAGGCAGGCCACGTGGCGTGGACCTATCCACGAGGCATGGGTCCTACTCGTGGCTACTGCCTTAGGCAGATTCCACAAGGGCTTCACCCACGCTTGGCCCCTACGGGGAGTGGGTTGATCCACGAGGTGTGGAACCCCTTTTGTGGGTTACTGCCTGGCAGCGCTAAGGGTCTTTTCCCCAAGGACTCAAGGTTGGTCCTTGGGGTTTAGGCCATAGGGTCTTTTCCCCAAGGACTCAAGGTTGGTCCTTGGGGTTTAGGCCATGACCTCCTAACACCAAACCATGAATATAAAGGTATCTTTAAGGCTTTAGTTCTAATGCCAATCTTTAACTTACCCTATTTAGTTTTAGGTTAGATACTAGTTTAGTCTAAAATTTTCCGGAATGTTACAATAGGGGATATGGACATAGCAAGGCTGATGATCTATGTGCAACATGTAGAGGAGCATAAACTAAGACATATAGAAGAGTTCTGAAGCAAGAAGGCTAAGACAACATGAAATGAGTTCAGACAACAGAAGAATAATGCGCACCAGTCATCTTTCCGACATAAGCCAAAAATCAGAATTTATAGAATTTCAGAGCTAGACCCGCACAGTCTGAAGGTACTGCGGCACAAGGAGGTAATTTGACTCATGCATGTACTAAGTGTGGTAGGAACCACCAAGGAGCGTGTAATAAGTCCATGATTTGGACTCATTTAGGGCTTTATTTTAATAGATTTAGTGTTCTTAAATGCATATTTTGTGCCATTAACTGATATAAATCCTTGAATTTTAGGTACTTCGATTAAGGCACAAAGCATGGACACTACTAAGCAAAAAGGAACAAGGCAGCTAAAATAACGAAGAAAAGAAGGCCTGAGGATCGCTTAAACTAATAGGCGAGTCATCGAATGGCCTTGACCTCACCTAATGTTCCAATGTGCCAAGCCCTGAACGAGAAAATCAAGTCAGCGATAAAAGAGAGCAGTCGGCGAGTCACCGAACGATTCCGCGATGCAATACTTCATCTCCCAAAGTTACAGAACTTGAAATTTTTGAAAGCCAATGTAGAAAAGTGATGAGCCAAACCAAAGGACGGATCGCCGAGTGGATCGGCGATCCCTACTAACTGCGCCAACTAGACCTTTGCAGTACACTTTTTGACAACTATAAATAATTGTTTGAATTTTTAGTTTAAAAGGCAACGAGTTCAAGAAATTTTTAGAATACCAAGTTTATTATTCAGCTTTAGAACCTAGAACTGTTTTTGGAGACATTTTTCCTTAGCTTTGAAGATTTGAAGATTTCTATTTCTAAGAAATTGGAAATGGGTGTTGAAGATTCTTCATCTTAGACATTTTTAAAGACAATATTAATCGTACCCTATTGATGGAAACACATTTTGGTATTGATTTCTATATTTTTACTATGTCTAGCTAAAACCCCAATTCTCGGGGTGTGATTATGTGGTAATGGGTTGATTTAACTATTGGGTATTGTTAGTTAATAGTTTAATTGTTGTTTAAAGGTAATTTTGGTCAGTAATTGTGGTTCAATTTAATGGGGTTGTAGTTGCAAATTCAATTTTAACTTCGTGTTTTTGGCTTGCTCGAAAGAGAGGTTTTAAAACTAAAATTACTGATTCGATGGTCTGTGGGTATTGGCTTGTCGTGGGTTCAGCTCGAGAGAGTGAACCCTAAACCCTTTTCAACACATTCAACTCGATAGAGGGAATGGACTAAAGCAAAGGTTGTGCTTCATTGCCGCTTATTTGTGTTCGAGAGACACTAATTTGGTTCGGGGTAAATTGCTCGAGAGAAAGTTTACCCACACTATAGTCTAGCTTATTCACTGATTTGCAGAGGTTTACTACTAATTGTAATTACCCGATTGTTTACCTTAGACCATAATACTATCACATCCCAAGAATCCCGTCTCCATATTCGTATTTCCATATTATTTGTTATTTTTAGTTGCTAGTTGACTACAAACCCTTTTTGATATTCGACACTTGTGTACCCTTACTTTAAACTAGGATTTATTTCATAAATGTTTTTAGCTATGATTGACTAGAGCATTTTATTGCTTTTCTATTAATTCTTGAGTATGAACCGCTCCCTTGGGACTCAACCTCAACTCACTAGTTGGGTTATATTACTACTGAACGATCACTGGCACTTAGCATTGGAGAAGTGACTTTGATAGAGTTCTTATGAAAATGGCGTTGCTGCCGGTGAATAGTGTTACTTGAGATTTTTTAGTTAGGTTGAATTTTGTTCTTGTTAGCTATAGTGATACTTACTTTATTTTTAGTTTTTTTTTGCTTATTTGTGTGTTGAAATAGGAAAAATGAGTGTGAATAGTGACAATGGTTACCAAATGGACCATCCCTTTTTGAGATTGTTGAATCTTAGGGATAACCTCCTAATGTTCAAACAATTGGGAGGTGAAACTATCCATGAGATATGGCCGAGATTTAAAACAATATTGTAGCACTGCCCAAGTCGTGGAATGCCAGATAAATTGCTACTGGAGTGCTTCTATAGAGGTCTTAGTCTTGCAAATAGAAATGTTGCTGATGCACTTTTTGCAGGTTGTTTGATACAACAACCTTATGAAGTAGTAGCCTAACTCCTTGATGGCATGGTTAAAACCAACAAGGAAACAGACAAAGACAGAGAATGGGCAACATTGTTGATGCAACTGAATGTTTTGTCTAAGAAAGTTAAGGATTTAGAGGCAAGGTCCAACAAGAAGGACAAGTACTTTCCTCATCATTAGTGTCAAAAGATGAAGCAGCAGAAGAGTGAACAAAATCAAGAGGCTCTCTCCCTCATTCTACACAAAATTGAAGAACAAGATAGAGTGTTGAATGAACTGAAAGAAAATGTCCTAATGATTAATCAGATGATAACCTCTCATTCCATGATTAATCAGCTGTAAGATGCCTAAATAAACCAAGTGATGTCGTATGTCTATTCACAGTCTAAGGAGGGTTTGCCTAGTGATACTATGATCAACCCAAAGAATGAGGGTTAAAGATGGACTTGCATCGTGCCACGACGTTAACTAATGCGCTGCTTGGGAGGCAACCCAAGTTTTTTTTCCTTTCTTTTTCAGTTTAGAATAATGGTGTGTTGATCGTGCAGGGTAAAGTGTGGAAAGTGTTTGAAAAGTGCACATTAGTAAGCTAAAGGTGCAGTCGGCATATCGTCAAAGAGGTCGGTGTCCGCCGTTGGACTCAAGATATCTTCAATGTTTAGTATGTAAAACTCGGCGAGCCCAGGAAATTAATGGTGAGTCCTCGACCAGGTTGGCGATCCCAATCTTGTCCACCGATTGGGTCGTTTGGCGAGCTAGGTCGAGCTCCCGAACCATTTGGCGGTTCACCTAATATCCCCATCTCGCCTTTAATTTCATGCTATACTTTTTGTCTGATTCTGTAACTTTTGCCGAGAAGCCTGAGGTCACCGAAGGCACTCAGTGACTCACCGAAAGACTTTTTCATTGCCCTTTGTCTACACCCCTGTGCCCTTTTTGCACTGTAACTTTCGGCGGGTTAGCCCTTGCTCGCCAAAAGCTATCGGTAATTCACTGATTGGCCCTTCCCATCGCCAACTTGCGAATAATTTTGAACCAATCCTTTCAGCGAGCCCAATCTAGCTCGCCAAAGCAATTCAGTGACTCGTCGAGTGGTTCAACGAGTCTGTCTGCATCTATGTTTTTCTGTAGTTTGACAAAAGGGTTTATAAAATTTTCTTGATGTTTTGCAGCCATGGCTAGACCTAAGGTTGCTGGCAGAGACATGCTACCTCGAAACAAGGCCAATGGGATTAAACTGAATGAGGATGCAGTTGCATCCAGGGGCAAGGCCATAAAACTCCACACAACTGGTGGAAAAGGCAAGGGTAAAGGCGAAGCACCTGCGTCACCGGAGGAAAGCTCTAATACTGACACTTACCTCACCAATTCTGAGAGTGAGGGTGAGCATCAGGAACCTCAGACTATAGCTTCTGCTGATTATGAGCTGGTAGTAGCACAAAGGGTAGAGCTACGTTCCAAAAGAAAGAATGATCCGTCTAGGATTTGGACTCCTCAGGCTACCACTCCTCCTCCAGCTCCAGATCAAGCAGTGGTCCTAGCACCACTAGTTCAGGGTCCCCCTCTCCCCCAAGTCCATGAACATATTAAAAAGTGAAGGGTGAAGGATGATTATTGAGGAGAAACATCGATCAACTTATGGGGTCATTGATAGATACCTTGAGATTATGAGATGTCTAAAATCTCATAAGTTCTAGATCTTCACAAAGCCCTGGGGCCTGTATATTCCAAGCTAGGTTAGGGAATTCTACAATACAGTATCTTGATACCATAAAGGAAGAAGCAGGCAACAGTATTTGAACCAGTTGACTACGTAGTTTTCCAATGAGAAGAAGAAGAAGGCAGCCCTAGTGGACTCTTCCTCGGTTGTAGACGCAGACTCATTAAATGCAGAGGCATCTTTGCCTACTCCGGCCCCTAGGCCATCAGAAAAATCTACTACTGCATTACCTCCTACACATGTTGCTACTGCTGTCTCCCGGACCCCGATAACTCAGGCTTCATTACTCCGTATAGGGAAGCTTTCCCATTCTACTGATCATCGGGCTTCCATACTAGATACCTCCATTCCAGGCATGATTGAGACTACCCTGGCTGATGTTGTGACACTATTGAGCGCTACTATTGTTTCCCACACGGCTAGGATAATGTTGTGTGAGTGTGACCAAGGGGCCACAGAGGAGGTGACTGTGTTAAAGGCCGTTATTGCTGCTTTGAGGAGTGATGTGGATCAGTTGAAGTCCACTGATATGTCCACGATCTTCGAGATAGTGGAGATCCTAGATGTACCAGTTATGCATGCGGCTACTACCGGAGATGAGATTAGAGTTGAGGAGATAGCTGATCCAGAGTCTTAGGCAAAAACGGATGAGGAAATACTAGAGGTTGCTTCATATGAGGATCTCAATGAGACTGAGGAGGCCATGGTAGATGTAGCTGTGCAAGACTCATTGGCGGATACACCCTTAGCTGGTAGTAGTGTTACTACTATTTCTTTTGAGGTGACCCCGGGCAGTTATGCGCAAGTCCAAACTGATGCACCGGGCACTGATGCCTAGACAGATGGAGCGACTGCGTAGATAGGATCCCTTCTTTACCTCCCTCTCTATCTTATTTTATTTTAACTTTTGGATAATTTTGTTTACATTTGAGGACAAATGATTTATTTGTGGTGGGGTGAAGTCCACCTTTTGTGCGACATTCATGATTCTTGTTCTATTTATATATTTGGGATTGGAGCTTAAAATTATGTTTTTACACTGCTTTTATGGATGCTTGAGCTTGTGGCTCCTTGCTTTAATTGTATATGATTTTTTACTCTTCCGAAGAATTTTGCCACCTCTTGTTTGTGTCGAATGTGGCTGTTCTTTTCCAAATTTGAGTATCGGTTTTGATCAATACCGATTACTCTAATAGTGCTCATTTTGCAAATTTGAGTATCGGTTTTGATCAATACCGATTACTTTAATAGTGCTCATAATAGAACAAACATGAATGTGCATCTATGATAAGGCCAAATGAAGTTGTATAGTCAATATGTGAACTTTTTTCATCTCGTTGTGACTAGCCATGTACCGGATTGAGTCTCTTGTGATGAACATTGCACACTAGCGAAAGTGTGAAGTCTTGTTTGATATTGGTGTCAATGCCTTGTGTGATGAGCTTCCCGTGAACCATGTGTGATGACACCTAGAATTTGCCCGGTTGGTCTAGTTGACTAAGTGATGCAATTTTTTGAGATGATCTTAGGCAACTTTAAAGTGTGTGAACCAATTTGACATTATACTTTTTTTGTGGCTTACCTTGTGAGTGTGTTAACGTCTTTTGAGCACCCTTTGAGCCTTAACCTTTTCTTGGAAGAAACTTGATAACATTGTGACCTTTTATTGATCCATTACCCATAATCCTCATGATTTGTAGTTTGTTTGAATAGCCAACTTAGGCGAAAAGCCTAAGTTAGGGGTGTGGTGAAAAGAGACGGTAATTAAGAATATGCAAAGAAGTCCCTTTTGTCCATGTTTTGAGAAAAATGGAACTCCTCCATGTAAAAGAGAGAGAGAGAGAGATAGAAAGAAGAAAAGAATGGAAAAGAAAAAGAAAAAGTTGTGGAATAAAGTTGTAAGAATACAAAGAAAATGGGGTTTCCAATGGTCCATGGAAGATGAATAAGAGGTGACTTTTGAGCTTGAATGAAAATGATGAAGAAAAGGAAAGAAGGTGTTGTTCAAATCACATTTCATGAGAATTTCGGCCTATAAACCGAAATGACCATACCTTTACACTCAGCCCCAGTACAAGCCTTGAAAAGACCTTTTTAATCTTGAATGAGCTGAAACAAAAGTCGATTGGAAAATAAGGGCAACCATATGGGTGAAATCATGCATTGTCTTTATCTTTGTGAGTGTGAGTGTTGATCTTGATACTGAAACTTTAAATGACTGAACCATTGTGTGTGAATATGGAATCATTCTTTGTGTAAGAGCATTTCAATACCTTTGTTGAGCTGAACTTGCATTTGAAGCAAGTATAGTGATCTTGAGATTCTTTGGTAATAGAGAGTCACAACTTGAACCTTGGAGTGAACAAATTATCCTTCCATGAATAAGTTGAGTCTGCTTATATGCATTCATGATTGAGTCTTCTGTAGCACTGTTTGAGACATCCTTGTTGAACTGCTAAACTTGAGTTTTACTTGAGGACAAACAAAAGTTTAAGTTGGGGGTGTTGAGGAGTCCACGATTTGGACTCATTTAGGGCTTTATTTTACTAGATTTAGTGTCCTTAAATGCATATTTTGTGCCAATAACTTATCTAAATCCTTGAATTTCAGGTATTTCGATTGAGGCAGAAAACATGGACACTAATAAGCAAAAAGGAACAAGGCAGCTGAAAGAACAAAGAAAAGAAAGCATGAGGATTGTCTAAACCATTAGGCGAGTCACCGAATGGCCTTGACCTGGCCTAATGTTCCAATGTGCCAAGTCGGCAATAGAAGAGAGTAGTTGGGGAGTCACTGAACGAATCTGCGATACAGTACTTCATCGCCTAAAGTTACAGAACTTGAATTTGCTAAAGGCCAATGAAGAAAGGCGATGAACCCAACCAAAACGCAGATCGCCGAGTAGATCGGCGATCCCAACTAATTGCGCCGACTGGAACTTTACAGTACACTTTTTGACAAATATAATACTTGTTTGAATTTTTAGTTTAAAAGGCAATGAGTTTAGGAAATTTTTAGAATAGCAAGTTAACTATTAAGCTTTAGAACTTAGAATTATTTTTGGAGACACTTTTCCTTAGCTTAGAAGATTTCCATTTCTAAGAATCGGAAGTGGGTGTTGAAGATTCTTCATCTTAGACGTTTGTAAAGACAATATTAATTGTACCCAGTTGATGGAAACAGATTTTGGTATCGATTTCTATCATTTTACTATGTCTAGCTAAAACCCCAAATCTTGGGGTGTGATTATGGGTTGATTTAACTGTTGGGTATTGTTGGTTAATAGTTTAATTGATGTTTAAAGGTGATTTCGGTTAGTAATTGTGGTTGAATTTAATGTGTTTGTAGTTACCAATACAATCTTAACTTCGTGTTTTTGGCTTGCGAGAGAGAGAGGTTTTAAAATCAAAATTACTGATTCGATAGTTTGTGGGTATTGGGTTGTCGTGGGTTCAGCTTGAGAGAGTGAACCCTAAACTCTGTTCCACACATTCAGCTAGAGAGAGTGAATGGACTAAAGTGAAGGTTGTGTTTCATTGCCTCTTATTAGTGTTCAAGAGAAACCAATTTGATTCGGGGTAAATTGTTCGAGAGAAAGTTTACCCCCACTATACTCTAGCTTATTCATTGATTTGCAGAGGTTTACTATTAAATGCAGTTACCCGGTTGTTTACCTTAGCCCATAATCCTATCATATCCCAATAATCCCGTCTCTATATTCGTATTTCCATACTATTTGCTATTTTTAGTTGCTAGTTGACTACAAACCCTTTTTGATATTTCACACGTGTGTCACCCTTAATTTAAACTATTCTTTATTTCATAAAAGTTTTTAGCTATGATTGACTAGAGCATTTTTATGTTTTCTATTGATTCTTGAGTACGAACCGCTCCCTTGGAACTCGACCCCAACTCACTAGTTTGGTTATATTACTATTGAACGATCGCTGGCACTTAGAATTGGATGAAAGGACTTTGATAGCATTCTTATCAGCGTGTCGTGATGGCTCCACTGATTGTTTCAAGTGGATCAAGCAGGTCACTTCATTAGAGAGTGCCCTAAGAACAGGCAGGGTAGTGGTAATGGGAGCAATAGAGCCCAATCCTCTTTAGCGGCTCCACCAGACAGAGTTGCACCTAGAGAAGCTACTTCAGGGACGTGAGAAGGAGTAAACCATATGTATGCTATCACCAGTAGCCAAGAGCAAGAGGATACGCTAGATGTTATCACTGATATGATGAAAGTATTTACTTTTGATGTATATGCATTGCTAGATCCAAGAGCGAGTCTATCTTTTATGACTCCTTATATTTCTATGAATTTTGATATTCTTCCGGAGCAACTTCTTCAGCCTTTTAGTGTTTCCACACTTGTTGGTGAGTCTATTCTAGGTGAGAGAGTTTATTGTGATTGTGTCATTTCTGTCAATCACAAGGACACCATGGCTGACTTAGTTGAGCTAGATATGGTGGACTTTGATGTTATTCTAGGTATGGACTGGCTTCATGCTTGTTATGCTTCAGTTGATTGTAGAAATTGAGTAGTTAAGTTTCAGTTTCCTAATGAGCCAGTTATAGAGTGATGGAGTAGTTCAGCAGTGCCTACAGGTCATTTTATTTCGTACCTTCAGGCGAGAAAGTTAGTTTCCAAGGGGTACATCTGTCAGTTAGTCAGAGTTAATGACTCTAGTGTTGAGACAACACCCATTTAGTTAGTTCCAGTTGTGAGTGAATTTCCAAAGGTCTTTCCAGATTATTTTCCCTGAGTCCCTCCTGAGAGAGATGAACTTCGGTATGGATAGTCTTCCTGATACACGATCTATTTCTATTCCACCATATAGAATTGCTCCAACTGAGTTGAAAGAGTTAAAAAAGTAGTTGAAATACCTTCTTTATATAGGTTTCATTTGACCCATTGTCTCACCTTGGGGAGCTCCGGTCCTATTTGTGAGGAAGAAATATGGTTCTCTTAGGATGTGTATTGATTACCGCCAATTGAACAAGGTTACGGTAAAGAATAAGTATCCCCTACGGAGGAGTGATGATCTTTTTTATTAACTTGAGGGTGCTACTTGTTTTTCTAAGATAGACCTCAGATCAAGCTATCATCAGTTGAGAGTAAGATAAAGTGACATCCCTAAGATAACATTCAATATCTGTTATGGCCATTATCCATTTCTGGTCATGTCATTTGGTTTGACTAATGTTTCTGCAGCGTTCATGGACCTTATCAACAAAGTGTTTAAGCATTATCTTAATATGTTTGTTTTCGTATTCATTGATAACAATCTAATCTATTCGAGGAATGACGAGGATCATGCTAGTCATCTTAGAGTAATTATCCAAATCCTCAAGAATAGAGAGTTGTTTGCTAAATTCTCTAAATATGAGTTTTGGCTTGAGTTTGTGGCATTCTTAGGCCACATTCTTTTTAGTGATGGGATTCGAGTTGACACACAGAAAATTGAGGCAGTGCAGAACTGGCCCAGACCCACGTATCTGACTGATATTAGGAGTTTTTTGGGATTGGTTGGTTATTATAGGAGGTTTTTCGAGGGGTTTTCATCTATTTCATTCCCTTTGACCAAGTTTACTTAGAAGAAAATAAAGTTTCAATGGTCTGAAGCTTGTGAGAAGAGCTTTCAAGAATTGATAACTAGGTTGACTATTGCCCAGTGTTGACCTTACCGGAGGGTACACAATGCATTGTTGTGTATTTTGATCCGTCTAGAGTTGGACTGAGTTGTGTATTAATGCAGAATGGCAAGGTTATAGCTTATGCCTCCAGACAACTTAATATTTACGAGAATAATTACCCAACCCATGATCTAGAGTTGGATGTTGTAGTGTTCACTTTGAAGATATGGCGTCACTGTTTTTATGGTGTTCATGTAAATATTTTCACCGATCACGAGAGTCTTTAGTATGTATTTAGTGAGAAATAGATTAATCTCATACAAAGGAGTTGGTTAGAATTACCCAAGGATTTTGATATGAGTATTCTATATCACCCAGGTAAGTCTAATGTTGATGTTGAAGCTTTGAGCAGGTTGTCTATGGGTAGTATTTCCCATGTTGAGGAAGAGAAGAAGGAATTAGCCAAGGATGTGGACAGACTTGCACGTGTGGGAGTCCTTTGTTGGATTCCAATAAAGGTGGAGTAGTGGTGATAAATGGGGTTGAATCGTTGTTGACACGAAATCTTGGTCTGATATTTCTAAAGTTAATACTTTTTAAGAATTTTATTTTTTAAATAGTTCAAAATACATGTTTTGCCATTTTAATGCAATTTGTTGATAATTATCCTTATTCTCAAAGTATTAGGATTTTTATCGGTTATTTCTATTTATATTATTTTGTCACAGTCGGTTGAATGCGTTCAAATATTTGTTCATTTTTTATAAAATCATTATTTTTGTTAAAGTGCATTTTTTACATGTCATTGGTTACGTTCGTTACATTTTTTCATATTCATTTTATTTGTTACATTTGTTAATAATCATTTTGATTTTTTGCACAGTCCAGATATTCAGTCTGATATGGATAAGATTTCATATACATATATTTTATTAACCGGTGGTTTTGGCCCACGATTTTAAGATAATGGTATTGTACTATTGGTGGTTTTCAATTTCCTATTTAAAGAATAACTTGCTTATTAAGTTAAAGGGGTGGTGGAGAAGAATTTAGGGGTAATTTTTCAGATTTTTTATTCTTTTATTATTCATTATTTTCCGGTTACAAGTTCACCGGAGTTCTGCCGGAATCCGACCAGTCAACCACCAAAAACCCCTATTGTTTTCCCCTTTTTCCGGTCGAAACTACCATTTTTCCACCAACAGTCATGCGTTTTGGCAATCAACAACTCCTTCCTTTTTCATCTGAAACCAGACCCGCCACCATACATCTCCGTTCACCAGTCTTCTCCACCAAATCTCGCTCCAAAACCAGCCACCACCGAGCTCAAAGATGGTTTCCCTCTTTTTATTTTTTCGACTGGCTCTAAGATGAAACAACACTGCTGTGACCAACAGCTCGTACCAGACCCCTTTCTCTTTTTCCCCTTTTGATTTTTTGTTTGTTTTGTAGGTTATTAGTGAGGTTCACTCCGGTGAACATAATCCTATCTCCATTCCTCATTTTTTCCGGCAATTGAACCCACACCAACCACCGCGAGCTCCAAGCTCTTCCAAAGCACCACCAGACCACACCAGCAACCAACTACACCAAACAAGATCTCAAAAGCTCTAATGGATGCCAACTCCAACCTCACCAACGACCATAGAGATGAAAAAGGAGCATCACGAGTGACAACCACCATTTTCGGCGAGGTTTAAACTTTCACTTACAAATATAACTTAACCTAGTTATTGCTTTACTTGGTTTTATTGTTTTGTTTCTTGCTTCTATGTTCTGTTGCTTTTCAAGTATTATATTCCGTTTCATTTTAGATCTGGCCGGAGGGGTTCAAACTTCGGCCATTTTTAGTTATGTTTGTGTATTCCTTGGCAAATTGTGTTTTCTTTGACCAACAATGAAAGGTTTTTCCAACTGTGTTTGATTTGTCTTGGGTGCTAGTTTCACCATCTTCATATTGGTTTTTTTTTTATTGGATACTTTCATATTGTTTTACGCAATCCTTGATTATTTTTTAGCTACAGATTATTTGGCATTAAAGATACCTTATTTTTAGTTGTTATTTTAATTTTCATGTTGAAATATATTGCTTATGCACTCATTTTTGTTTTAGTGTGTTCACTGATTGTGACTTGTTATTATTTTTTATCATTATCCTATTGGATTATTTTTTAATGACTATAATAGCTTTTCGGTGAACGTATTTTACTTTTATTTCATCTTGGCAATTCTTGATTTGGTTTAGTAGGTTTCATTCTTGTTTGTTCACTATTCATATTATTGTTTTGTTCGTTACTTGTTGATTGCACACATTCTTCATTTTCAGATTGTTTTTAATTTTTCCAGTAGCTAAGTTATTATTATATAGTTATCATAAGCATTTTGTTATGTTGTTATTACTTGGGTGTTGCATCTTAATTTAAATTGGACAATAAAAAAATTTCTCCGTCGATTTTGGAGGCCTCCCCATTTTAAAAGACGGAAATTTAGTTCAAGTTTATATATTTTGTTTTGTTAAAATTGGCCGAAGAAGAAATTATCGTCGATTTCCAAGGTCTCCCATGTTAATAAGACAAATTTTACTTTTAAGTTATTATTTAATTTATTTATTTTTATTTATTACTAACACTTTTACTAAGTTTTACATGTACACGGAGTTGCTTCCCATTGAAGCTATTTGAAGAAAATTCGAATTATACTCTTTATCCACTATTTTGTATATGTTAACGTAGGCAAATTTAGGTCCTTTCTTGTATTACTGTTTCATTTTATTACTTGTATATATCAATTGTCTATTATAGTTGTATATTTGGTTTTATCTTCTCCTCAATTTGAAAAAAATGAATTCAGTCGGGACCCACAATTGTGAATTTTGAAGGATGTCTAGCACCTTCCCTTCGAAATAACTGGAACCCGTTACCTAGGATGTATTGGTTTCGTAGAATATTTTTAAGTTAATTTATTAATTGATTTTCTATTTTTCCTAAAATTTAGGTGGTGACTCCTTTTAAACCCTTTTTACACTTTTTTTAATAAATCGTTTATTCTTTGAAATCTAACAATTTTTTTAGTCGCCGCGATGTTGCACCCTCCCAAATTATGTCAACAATCATCATTTGTGTTTGAAGTGAAAGAAAACACAAGACCACGACCCTGGTTTGCTTGAATTGAAGATAAATATTCATAAGCAGAAAGTGATGGCTTTTGAACAATGAGGAGATGGTGTATTAAGGTATCAAGGTAGGCTGTGTGTACCAAAGGTGGATGAAATCTAAGAGAGCATCATGGAATAAGATCATAGCTCCAGATATTCGGTCCAACATGGTTTCACAAATATGTATAACGGCTTGAGAGAAGTCTATTGGTGGAGTAGTATGAAGAAATGTATTACATAATTAGTTACTAAGTGTCCGAATTGTCAACAAGCAAAGGTAGAGCACCAAAGGCACAGTGGTATGGCTCAGAATATAGAGATTCCCGAATGGAAGTGGGAGATGATCGATATGGATTTTATTACTGCGTTGCTGCGATATCGCAGGCATCATGATTCTATTTCGGAGATTGTAGATCAGATGATTAAATCAGCCCACTTTTTATCGGTAAAGATTACCTATTCACATATGATTAGCCAAACTATATATTCAAGAGGTAGTTATACTTCATGGAGTTCTGGTGTCCATCATTTCAGATAGAGGTGCGCAATTTAATACATTTTTTTGGACATTTTTCCAGAATGGTTTGGGTTCGAAGGTGAATTTGAGTACTGCTTTCCATCCTCAGACTGATGGTCAAGTAGAGTATATGATCCGGACTGTAGAGGATATGTTGAGGGCTTGTGTGATCGATTTCAGGGGTAATTGAGGTGATTACTTACCTCAGTTATACTTTACTTTTAAAGTTCTTTTATTGTTGAGTAAGTCTTCAACTGAGAGTTGAGTCAGACCAAGGGTTCGCTTGGGGCCAAAAGTGGTTCTCGAGTGCCAGACGCATCCAGGGTGTAGGCTCGTGGTGTGACATAACATTTTTCAAAAATAAAACTAATTTAACTTTGTTATTATATATTCACTTTTGAATTTGTTTTACTTCATATATGTTCAGTTATTTTTTTAATATAGACTATCAGTTATTTTTTTAATTTTTTTTTAGTTACAACCTTTTAAAATACACATAATAGAAAAATGATAATAAAAAATAAATTGTAAGTGAATGTGAAAGCTTGTTGATATATGTAATACCCGGGAAACTAGTAACCTAACCTAGAGAGTTCTAGGGTCTTGCATGAGAGTTTTAGAATTTGGTAAGAGGTTTAAAATTATAGAAATAACTTCCCATACTTAGAATGAGGATGTTAGGATTAGGGCGTCAAGGTACGACCCCCCAAGGACCACTTAAGGGGCCCTTGAGGAGGACCCCAAAATAGTGCCTCCCACGAAGGGCATCCACGAGTCATGGATGGCGCCACACCTCGTGGGAAGGGGTCTTGGTCCAAGGCCTGAAGTCACCTGCAACTTCCAGCTGCAGACCACCACCCACGAGTGTGTAGTACGGCCCGTAGACCGACCCACGGTCCGTGGGTTGGGGTCTCGTGGGTGGGGCAGTTTTGGAGTTAATTATTTTAAGTTAGGACTTAGGGGTTAAGTCATTAATTAGTTAGGGTTTAAGTGAGGTATGTTAGTTAGTTATTAAACCACCTATATAAGCCTAATAGACCCCTAACCTATGTCAATTAATTGATTCTTCCAAGACCCCAAATTCTCTCCAAATTATACTCTCTCTTGAAATGAATAAGAAGAAAAAGAAGGAGAAGGAGAAGAAGAAGGAGAAGGAAAAAGAGAAGGATAAGGAGAAGGAGAAGTAGTAGGAGCAGGAGCAGGAGCAGGAGTAGGAGTAGGAGCATGAGCAGGAGAAGGAGCGGGAGGAGGAGGAGGAGGAGGAGGAGGAGAAGAAGAATGAAGTAGGGAAGATTTCCTCCATTGATGCAAGCTTGGTGAGGACTTTGAATTAATGTATGTTAGATTATTCATCTATGGGTTCTTCCACCCATAGAGCCCCCTAGATTTTTCCTTAATTTTGATGACAAAAACCCAATTCTAGCTAGGGTTTCTTATACATTGTGGGTAGTGTTTGAGTATGATTCTAATCTAGAGGATAACACTTAATTATGATTGAATTAACATTAAAGAAGACGATCCCTCTCCAGACCCTTCCTTCTCTCCTGACGCAGTGATGAGTCCACGATTTGGACTCATTTAAGGCTATATTTTGATAGAATTAGTGTCCTCAAATGCATATTTTGTCTCAATATCTGATGAAAATTCTTAAGTTTCAGGTATTTGGAGTTTGAGGCAAAGCATGGACACTACTTGGCAAGAAGGAACAAGACGGCTGAAAAGAACGAAGAAATGAAGGCCTGATGATCGCCGACCCCGGGTGGTGAGTAGTATATCGGCCTAGAGATTGCCTTTTGTTCCAGTGCACTGATCCCTGAAGGAAAAGGTCAAGTTGGCAATGAAATAGAGCAGTCAGCGTTTCACCTAACTGTTCCATAAAGCAGTACCATATTGCCCAACGACTCAAAATGCGAAGAGGCTAAAGGCTAAAGCAGGAAGGCGATGAAATCGACCAAATGGCGGATCACCAAATGTATCGGCGATCCCGACTAACTTCGCCGAAAGGTCCTTCACAACATATTTTCAAACACTATAAATACTTGTTTAAATTTCTAACTTAGTATCATATCACTAATATTCTTAGAACTTTTTACAGTTTTTTAGAGCTCTTAAGTTTCAGAAGGTTTTGGAGACTTTGTTCTAAGACCTTGAAGATTCAAAGGGTTTCAACTCCAAGAAATTGGACTTAGGTCTCAAAGATTCTTCACTCTTGACATGTTTTATGACTTAATCCTTCATACCCAGTTGATGGAAACTGATATTGGTATAATTTTTTATCTCTTTTACTGGTCTAGCTAAAACCCCAATTCTTGGGGTGTGATTTTGTGAATATGGGTTAGATTATTTGTTGGGTCTTGCTTGTTGATGGTTTATTTGTTATTTAAATGTGATTTGGTTTAGTAGTTGTGTATGAACTTAATGGAGTTTTAGTTGCAAATACGATTTCATCTTAGTGTTTTCGGGTTGCGAGAGAGAGAGGTCGTAAAACTAAGACTACTAAATTGATAGATGGTGGTATTGGGTCGACATGGGTTCAACTCGATAGAGTGAATCCTAGTCCTTCTCCCACACATTCAGCTCGAGAGAGTGAATGGGCTAAGGCGGAGGCTGTGCTTAAAGCAGCAACTCGGTGTTCGAGAGAAACCGAGTCGATTCGGGGTAAGTTGCTCAAGAGAGAATTTACCCGCACTGTAGTCTAGCCTAGTAAAAAATGCTCAATAATTTACTATCAAAAGCATGTACCCGACAATTTAGTTTGTCCCGTATTCCTATCACATCCCAATAATCCCGTCTCTCTATCTAGTTTTCATATATTTTCGTTGTTTGTAGTTGTTAATTAATACAAAAACCCACATTGATAATTGACGCTTGCGCCACCCACTTTAGATTTAATATGTTTATATTCTATAATATCTATAGCTATGACTAATTAGAACTAAATTTATTTTTCTATTAATTCTCAAAACCTCTCCCTTGGGACTCGATCCTAACTCTTGGCTGAGTTACTTTACTATTGTATAATCGTAGACACTCAAATTGGAAGTTGTGTCTTGATTACACAAATATCAAAATGGCGCAACTGCCGAAGAGTGGTCTTATTTGAGAATTTGTAGTTAAGTAAATTTTTTGTTCTTCTTAGTTATATTTCACTTACTTAATCTTTAATTTTGTTTTGCTTGTTTGAGCTTCGAAATAGAAAAGGTGGAGAGACGAACTTCTCTTCATTAGAAGCAATGATGTACAAGGATCACATTCTAACCTTCTAACAATTGGAAGGTGAACGGATTCATGAGGCGTGGGTAAGGTTTAAATCCCTTCTGATCCAATGTCCCACTCATGAAATTCCCGATATAGTCCTCCTGGACTACTTCTACAGAATCTTGGTCCCGGAAACAAGGAAATTACCGACCAACTCATTCTGGGTGGCATTACACAACAAACTTATCAAAAAGCATCCCATCTGCTTGATCGCATGGATGAAACAAACCAAGAAGTAGAGAAGGACTTTATATTGGCCGTACTAATGACTAAGATGGATGAGTTGACCGGAAATGTAGTGGTGATCAAAGTCCAATGCAGAAGGAAGGATAAATATATCCCTCCTCATGAGCGAAAATGACCTATGGACAATGAGGGCCAACGTGTGGAAGGAATGCTCGTAATCATTCTTCACGAACATGACAGAGTGTTGGACTAGATGAAGGAGAATCTCGAAGTGATGAACCAGATGATTGGTTCTAATTCCAGATATATCCAGCTGCTTCAGAACTTTGTGAAGTATGAGTCACCTCATCTCTGCCCAATTAAGAAATTAGGGTTACCTAGCAATACTAGGGTCAACCCCAATATTGGAGAGTAAGGACTTGCGTAGTGCCACGATGTTAACTAAGGCGCTTCTTGGGAGGCAACCCAAGGTTTTAATCGCTTTAAATTTTATGTTAGAATAATGGTGTGTTGATTTTGTAGGTTAAAAGAAGGAAAGTGTTGAAAAGTGCAGGTTGGCAAATTGAAGACCCAGTTGGCGAATCGCGGAAATGGTTGGCGATCCCGCTACTTTCCACTGTTTGGACCTCTACATAAATTGGAGGCCGTGTAAATCTCAGTGAGGTAAGTGATACGCTCAAATTACACCTCCTTACAGAAGTATAAGCGATCGTTATCAAGTAAAGAACCCAACTTGTAGGTTGGGATCGATCCCACGAGGAAAATGGTTTAGACTTTACTTTAACCAACAATTATATTCAATTAGTCAAATTATTTCCAGAAACAG